>JAJAVP010000270.1:166966-196467 GCA_020740425.3 Heterorhabditis indica | reverse complement strand
GATTCATTTTTCGTCGCCGGTAACAATTTTCCACAAGCAGTCCTTTTAGGTTACTTAGAAAGAAACGAGATGCATGTGTTGAGACGGTTTTCGGAGAGTTCATGCGGTACCCACTTTCCGAGCTTCAAAATCTCTCCCATCTCATGCAGTCGTCTCGAAATTGTTGTTTGATCAACTCCCAGCTGTTACGCGAGTTCCTTTTGTGTTTGCGGCGGATTTTCATCTAGCAATGCTTTCAAAGAATNGCAGATTTTGGTGGCTCATCGTGTTCGTTACTGTTTTGTGACGATTTGTTTACCATTAAATCGCAACATGACTTTTCAGAAACTACAGTACTAATATTATAAATAGGTAGAAAAGCGGAAATTTAGTTGAATTTTGAATAGTAGTACCAAAGCGCTGAACAAGTGACTACAACTCTCACGTACTTCTAATAATAATCAAAATATTGGAGATTTTTCGTTCGAATTTTCATTTCTGGTATAATTTCATAACTATTTCTCTAATTTTCTTTAAGTTAATCGCATTTTGACCTAATCTGAATCAGGAGGCTGAGATGGCAGTTGCTCCCCTCACTGTAAATTTTCGCCGATCAGAAGTTGTGGACTTTACAAAACCATTTCTGTCATTAGGAATAAGCATACTATACAAGGTACGTACTTCATTAAAAAACGAAGAAAATGTTAATAATTGCATCTAGAATGTAGTTTCAAAAATGATGTATTTGGAATTAATATAGCATTGACAAGGTATATTTCAACCATAATGTTATTTTTCAGATGATATATCATATAATCTAAATAACTAATCACTAGAGCAGATGAGTTTAGACATTTTATAAGCCCTGTAAAATAACAGACTAAAACAGCAGTATACATTATTTGATCTTTTTACTTGTAATCACTTATTATTTTAATTATATATATATATAGCAATTAGTATACTAATTGCGCGAAATGGATTTTAATTCAATACAGTAGACTGCATCTTTCCATTAATACTATTAAAAAACATATAGCAAGCACTTATTCAAAATCAGGTTCCTGATGATCACCAACCAGATTTATTTTCCTTTCTCAATCCACTGTCTTGGCAAATTTGGCTCGCCATTGTTGCTGCTATAGGTATGAGTTAAACCAATTTTCAGAAAACTTAATTAAGTATTTATAAACACCTTACTTGTTAGTTATATATTCATTTAAGTATTTAAACTATTCTTTGCCAAAAAAAACTAAATTCACTTTAAAATATTCAATAAATTCAAATAATTAAACTGGAAAGCTTATTTACATGTTGCAGTCTGTGTAACACTCGGAATGTTCACAGTGGCCCGAGTAACTCCGTATGAATGGAATCTCAACTTTTCCTGTTGCACTGCCCATCAGCCACATCCTGCAGCATCTCTATCTCCTCCAGATGTACCCGTCGAACTATCGAATAATTATAGCTTTTGGAACACATTGTGGTAACCTTATCCACTTGTTTCGTGATTACTGTGATTTTTCTTGAATATTTGTTAAAGTATACAAAAGGAATTGTCAGTTTGATGAAATGCAATATATAGGTGAAAGTTTTGTCTTACAAGAATTGGCCAAAACGCATAGATATTTCAAATAAAAGAAAATAGATTATTACTAAAACGCATTTTCATTATGTCTTGCTTTTTTTTAATTGAGTAAAGAGTTGCTAAAAGTACAGGCATGTTTACAAACTATTAGGGTTATGCACATTACAGGTACGTTACAAGTACAATGCTTAAAGGTGGATGTGATTTTGGACCACGAGCAGTTTCAACCAGACTTCTTGGAGGTATACATATACTAAGCATATTAAACTTCTGCTTCCCATCTATCACTGATTTCCTAATTTTAGGTACCTGGTGGGTATTCACTTTAGTGATTATCAGTGCTTACACTGCAAATCTGGCTGCTGTTCTTACCGTATCCCGCCCATTCATTCCCATAAAAAATCTAGACGATTTGGCTAATCAAACAATTATATCATACGGAACCATCAAAGGTGGCAGCACCATGCAGTTTTTTCAGGTCTTGCATTTAATATTTGATTCTAACAAAGTATATTGAAAACATTTTGTGGTGTATGATTAAATTAGCTATCTATTTTCCTTGATATATTGTAAACCAATTAAAATAAACATTTCAACTTTTAAAATCTAGGAATCACGTATCAATTCGCACATTAAAATGTGGGAATACATGAAAGACAAAGATGTATTCGTTCGTGATAATCGAAGAGGAGTGGAAATGGCTCTCCAGTATGTGGCATATAATTTTTTTTCTTTGTTTCATTAATTTTGTGGTAATACTTATTTATTATTTGGTTTTTCTTCATTATTGTAATTGTTCTTTGCCAAGTTATTCACTGTTACAGACGTAACTATGCCTACTTGATGGAATCTACATCCCTCGAATACGAAGTCCAACAAAATTGTAATTTAACTCAAATAGGGGGCGTCCTTGGTTCTAAAGGGTATGGTATTGCATTACAAAAAAGTAAGTATTTTAGTTTGATTTATTTAAATGGCTTAAAATGATATTTCTAGACAGTATCAGTGTGCTTCTATAAAAGGCATAAACTGTATACCTTATAAAACAAAAGGAATGCTCTAAAAATGGGACGGGAAAAAAATTCTAAAAGCTCTCTAGTTAAATAATTTGCTTCATTCACTGTTATTACTCTCAGAATCTGAGTGGACAGATAGGATATCCCGTCAAATTCTATTGTATGCTAAACGAGGAATAATAGAAATGAAAAAAACCAAGTGGTGGAGAAGCAAGTTAGTGATATTCTGGTCCAACTGTCCTAGTATATTTAAAGTGCAATTATTTAATTTGCTATTAGTATCCAACTTTTTCTACACTGTTCGTACAATTATAAAGAAAATTATACTTAAATGTATACTAAACCATGACTTATACTAATACTTTTAGAGGTGCGACATGCTCTGGTACTGGATCTGCAGTTAAGCAGCAACGTTTTTCCCTCAATATGTATAATGTTGCTGGACTATTCATCATTCTTGCTACTGGCCTCCTGCTTGGAGTGATTACTGTTATAGTAGAGCTCTTCATTAGAAGCAGACAGATTGCGAAGAAAGAGAATGTAAGCCCATCCATGTAATCCGTATTCTGCCCACTAACTTTTGAAGATCACTTTACATTTACCAAATTGTTCTCGGTTAACTTATTATATTATTTCTCAAATTTCAGATTTCTGTAATGACAGAAATTGTGCAAGAGTTACGTTTTGCTTTGAACCTCAATAAAGTCGAAGACCATCGTTCCCGAAAGAAAAGTGAACGTATAAACGGCGTCGAAGGTATGGGAAACGAAATAAATACAATTGAAGAAATGCAAAAAAATGAGACTTAAGAATAAACTTCCAAATTGATGTAAGAGTATAATTTAGCATAGCACTTATTGAATAAAGTTGAATATATGGACAAGCCTTTCCTTTTAAAAATCTTAGGTAGAAATCAGTTGGATTCGCATAAAATACTATGTAATAGTAAGTAATATACTAGGTACAAGAAGTTGTATCCCCAACATTTTCATAATCTCACGGCGAAAAATCTTTAGTGCTTATGAATAAAAAAGATATATATAAGAATAAGGAATTACTGACTTTAAGTAATCAATTACGTTTAGAAACAATTGAGCAATCTATTTCCCAGGAGTGCTGTACCAATGCACCTTCACACAAAGACGTCTCTCACTATATATATACATTAAACAACTATACGCACTTCCTAATTTTTAACCACATAATAAGAAGAGGGAAACTAGCTACTGTATAAATATAGACTTTTCTTACTTCGGGAATAAAAAAAGGTGCAATTAGAGCAGAGGTAAAAAACAGAGTAGATGGTAGTGTGTGAATTATAGAGAATGATGGTTCTAGGAGGGAGACTGGCCTAGGGAAAACACCCAACTCGTAGAATCCATCAAGTAATCTGAAATAGTTAGGTTTTAAGCAATTAACTATTATGTAACCATAAATCAAACTTTATGGCAGTATTTCGTACTTATACTAACGTATACTGCTACTAATGTATATTTACACGTAATTCATTTCCAAAAGATGAAAAGTATAAACATACCTCTCTTTTTCTTCATACCGTGTTATGATCCATTCTCGCAGCTGATCCTTATTTTTTGGTAGTTCATTAACTATAAACCTTCTTACATAAACACACAGTGTTCTCCCATCGGGAGGACCACAACAAAATTCCAGCATATTAGGAGCTAATCCACGACGACCAGGAAGCCTTGAATAAACTTATGATACCCCTTTAAAAAAAAATGATTGAAGACTTAAGAAATTCCCATAAAGTAAGAACAAACAAAAATGTAGGGAAAATTTGGACCTTGTTTGCCCATATCCAATTGTAACATCATAAACAACATCTACAGATTTTAAACGATCCAGAACCATATGTATCCCACCTGCACGCGGACAAAGTACATTATTGAACTCCTTTCGACCCTAAATTTTAACTGGTATATTACCACTCTACATGTGTTAGCTACGACTATAATTAAATTAGACTAACTATATGACGGCAGAATTCTTTGCTAGCTTCAATCTTATCCATCTTTTTTCTAGAATATCTCGTTCCTTCAGGAAATATAAGAAGCCAAAATTTTTCATCGAGAGTGTCTAACCATTTAAGCTGGCACACTACGGGACCACCCACAAAATCTCCGAAACGACGGACATAGATGTATCCATGCTTAAACCATAAGAATTGCATTTACTGTAGGAAAAGCAAAATTCCTAAATTATTTGCGATGAAGAAATATCATATTGAACCTACTAACAAAATTATAAACCTGAAATATATACCACCCAAATAATGGAACGTAGTGAATAGCTTGTTTGACCATTACTCGAAAGCCAGCATCAGAACCGCGCTCTCCTTGACGAGCAGCTAACATAACCATAACAACCCAGTCAACTGCATGTAATTATACGATTATATGACATGGACAATAAAATTCATAAATTTTAGTTCCTAGATGCAAGGAATAAGAGTATGAATTTTAAGTCTAAACACAATTTAAACAATACAGTATAGGAATTTCTCTAAAATAGCTGCCAAGCAACGCCAACGATAAAAAATACGACATCAACAATTTCCTTGATCAAAAAAGATTTCATTAACGGATCACAATTTTAAAAATTATTAGATTATTTACCATTACTTTGATGATTTGCCAATGCCAAAACACTCTCCGATTCTAATTTCATCTGTTCAACATCACCAAATAATTCTAGCTATAATGAGTTTATTTCACTAGTAGGGAAGAAAGGTGAAAAAGACCTAACAAATAAATGTAAGAGATAGCTAACCTGAACACCAGAAATATTCTCGAACACAAATAAACACATTCTCATATATGCCCGATATAATATATTATCCATCTTCTGCAGAAACTACGTAATCAAAATGTACAATTTCTCTCATATAAACAATTAAATAATAAGCAATTGCTTTAATAGTTATATAGAAATAATAATGAAAATGCCAAATAGGAGTTAATCGTTATGAATTTTGGTACCAGAAATTCGACATTACGTTAAGAATAATAATTCAACTTAAATCACTGACTTGAAATGCTTTTCTTGGTAGTAACCATGATAACCCTCCAATCCCTACTGATATTGTGGCAAATGGAATCATTGAAAGTGATAATAGTAAGCAGGGGATGGTTGCTCGTAATTTATCAGCAACAACAGTAACAAGTAATAGCATACTATAAAAACTCCTACAAATAAATAAAGACAACTTCAAAAGTAGATTTAAAAAATAATAATTTGGAGTAGTTACCATATAGTTAGAGCATTAAAAAATAAGATAAATTACTTTAAATGATACATATTTTTCAAATACAACGGTTATTCTAAATATGAAAAAATAAAATTTTTGGTAACATACATTAAATCACAATTGTTTACGTGGTCCACGACCTAGAATCACAATACATGCTTGACTCGTCATCTCAAATAGCTATATTTAACTGCCAATTAAAGCTACTATCTTTAGGTATGGATATACCTAACTACATATAATTATTACTAGGATAAAAATAATCATATATTTCTGAGTAGAATACTTGTATCAGTCCTCTGAAAATTCTTAACACCAAGAGAATAAAACTTAAATATTACGTACTGAAGTGCACCGAGAATGAGAGGAATGGCAAATAATACTTTCCTCATAGCGTTAACTAGACCACTTGATGGTACTTTTGAGACTAAATATTCCTAAATATAGATTTTATACTGCAACAAAAACGATAGATCAAAAAAACTTTAAAACAATTATTATAGAGTATATTTAAAAATGCCTTTTTTAATATATATATGGAATAAGCTAGCAACTTATTTCATGGTTTAAATTCTCGATAATTGGTTGATTCACTTCTTAAAACCATACCTGATATCCATAATTATTTAAAATAAAGACGATAATAACTGGAGCTATCGATTGCGCAGGTTTCACAAATAATGCATTTAAACTAAATACAAGAGATGAGATAGGCGATCTGAAAAGCTCATGCACTATATTATGCTCATGATAGAAGGAAAACTCGGACACTATAGGTACTATATATAAAATAAACATACCTTCGTGTATTTCGCCTAGCATCATCATCAATAAAATCGGATATTATGATGTTGAATAGTGGTCCAGCCGAATGAACAGTTATGCTATAAATATCAAAAAATTGGCATATTCTTTCAATAGGAAACTAACACATGTAATACATACCTATCTATTAACATAAATACCATCGTAATATAGACATTTGATGACAATATATAAATGAAGCTTGATAATACAGACAGAGAATAGCTCAAACTAAGTATTCCATGAGCACCATAACGGACAATCATGTGTTCGTTTAGAATAAGTAGTATCTAGAACAACTATGGATCTTACATTAAACTAAAAAGAATCATAGATTTTAACAGCAGTACCTGTGGACCTAAAGTAAGCAATCCGTAGAAGATGCTCAGTCTTAGAGATCCATTTGGTAAAACTTCTTGAGGAATCAAGAGTTCGGTAGCAATTGAGGCAAAGTTCATATGTGTTATACTTCTAAAAAAAATGAATTCTGGTTAATTATACATTTCAACTAAAATAATTTATATAATGTTTCCATAAAACTTTCTTAAAGTGGAAAATTCATAAGTTTTTTCTAAAACCGAACAATAGCATATGTGATTATCAACATTTAAAATTATAACCTAGCAGTGTGGATAAAATTGGAGGCTATAATTATGATAAAATCTTTTTCCTTTATCACTTCCCGTGACATCGACAAAACAGAATATATTGGGCTGAAATAGAATACTGAATCCGCCTCATAAGATCAACAAAATAATTGCAGTTCTAAATAATAACATAATTACCTGGTCTTTTGAGCCAATAAATTGTCAGTTTCATTATGATTAGCAAATATATTTTTCGAATCCTTCAATCTAGTGAGTGGGAGGTCTAATTGAAGTGAACCAGAAATAAACATGCAGATACATCCAAAAACAGCTACAGCAACTGTTATCAATTGAAAAATCCATAATTCCTGAAAATTCCAGTTAAATTACATATTAAGATGAAAAAAGCTAGTATTTACATCGGTATAAGAAAATTTATCTCTTAAAATATAGTTTAAACGGACCTCAAGACTATGACTAAGTTTTTCGGTGACAGCAATTATATTTACAGATAAAAGAATGCTAATCTGGCTGTACTTCATGGCGGATACCCTCATTCTTGGTTCTTTAGTGGAATCAGCAAATAGAGCACTCCATGCCACTCCAACTGCGCTTAATAATTATAGGTATGCATATCTAGATAAGATTTAAGTATAATTTTAAGAGCAACAAATGAGTACAAGAAAGATCCCTGATGAACTAATAAAGTAACATATATTAGCAAAATTCTAAAAATTCAAACCTGTAGAATGCATCATAGAAAAATAGCGAAACGATAAGATGAATACCCTCCCATGCGCTACCCTCAGTTGACCATGGAAACCACACGAAAATAAATGATATCACAAGAAATGGAGCAAAGTAACGAATAACGTCAGTACGTGAATTCAACCATGAGCCTGGTGAATCATGAAAAAAAAACTTATTTTCAAACAATTATTTACATATAAAGTTTATAATAATAGTTTTGGACACATGCATTGACATTTATTAACATTTAGTACCAGTTTATTTAATTCAACCTAACTTAAAGAATGTTGAGTGTATCAATATTCGAACCTGCAAATATCCAAACAATGGATCATTGATGGCATTCCAAACCATAAATAAGACCTGTGCCATGTTGAACCAGTAATGAGGTACGTGAAAAACGTTTAAATAAACCTTCACATAATAGAACATGAACATGGCCTGAAACTCATGAATGGTGCAAAATTGAAGATGTACGAAACATATGTACTAACTTGCATAAGACTTAAAGCAAACTGCCCACATCCAATTGCAACTAGAGGGTTTGAAACTCGAAATCGCAACCTACAAATTTTGAAAAAATCATAAGGCATCATCCATACTATACTAAAAACACAGTTGCTAGTAATAATAATAGAAAAAAGTAACTATCTAAATGCAAAGGTACATCAAACCATCAATAAACAAAGGAAAACTATAAAAAGTTTTGCATTTAAAAGATACCTAGACATTTCTTGCCCATGAAATACTGTAAAACACTGGTTTGTAGATGATATGACTTAACTGAAAAATTCTAGTATTCTGAAACATATTTCAGAAATGTTTGTTAACAAAAACACAGATAATAATTCATTTAAAATACTCACTAGAAATGTACTCCTCGACCCAGCTTAGCGCCCATTATGATTATCTACATAAAACTGTCCTTAATTTCAGTAAACAGAACAAAATGGATTGGTTTTACGCGTTCGTGAATAGGGTAGTCGGATAAATCTCAGATTTGGCAAACCGTAGACCATGTTGCCACTGAATTTTTTTGCAGTATAACAATATTTTATTAGTTACTACTATATATAATAGTGGAACTCAATTTAATCTATTTATAAGTGCACGATTGTTTTTTAAAATTCAGGTAATGTGACGTTAATTGTTCTTTGTTATTTTATTACTGGTAATATTCGTCTTAATTCTTCTTGATGGGCAACATATATTTAGATTCGGTAATAAATTAGTTCATAAGTTAGTGATATTATATAAGTTATGTACACTAGAAATCATTAGCTGTTGCACTTTTAAGTAGTATTAAATGGTCATGATTTTTAGTTTCCATTCCTATACTATTCATTAGTAAAATATTATCATTTGTCCTTCCTTATTTTATATTTTATATTTTAAAGAATGGATCCTTATGCTACCTTTGTTGGTAACGGAGATGGGTCATATACTAATCAGCAATATGGCTACGGTTGGAGTGCTGCAAGCGCTGCTATGTCTCAAAATATGAAAAATGCTGGTGGTGGAGCCAAATTTAACAAACGTAAGAACGGTGATATTCCAAAGGTAAGATAGTGTTCATGTGATTGGTATCAATATATATGAGCATCATTGTTATGTTTTTTATTCACTAGATGCCTCGGTCGCAAGTTCTAAATGATCGAAGTTGTGTGGGATATGGTGCATGGGGAACTCCTATAAATGTAAAGGGTGCTGGATTTCCTGTGAAGAAGAACTGGGCTCAGGTATCCATAACAGCACTAATAAAATCATCCAAATTACTACAAGCGCTTTAAAGAAATTTTATAGGATAATCTCAGTTCTAAATATAATTCACTAATGTGAAGGTCACCAATTGAATATAAAATTAATTTAGATTAAGAAGATGCAGCCAAAAAAAGAATTTAACCCAACAGGGAAAACACCAGCTATGCTACTGCATGAACTATTTAAAAATGTGTCTGAAGTGTGAGTAACTTTATAATTTAGTATTTTTGAAAGTTAAATTATATGTATAAGAACTTAAATGCAAGTATTTTAGTTACGAAGACTTAAATACAATACCCAAACAGTATCGTTGTATTATTACGGTGGAAGGTCAGCAATTCTCTATGGAAGCTAACAATAAGAAGTTTGCCAAGCAGGTAAGTATCAAATGATACAAAACCAGTATTAATGTTACCCACAAATAATAAAGTTCACACATAATTGCTTTTTATCAACTATTTTTCTCCTGCTTCAGAGACAGGAAGATATTTTACTTATAGAAAACAGCTGAAATGGCTATTCGTTCCTTACGTCCAGATATTAACGTAACTCCATTCGAGGATGGGGTTACAGTCCAAGCTATTTCGACAGTTCCCCCAGTTAAGAAAGAAACTTTGGTATGTTTTGGCACTAAATTTTAATTTTAATTGTTAAAATTAGTCAAATTTTAAGTCATTGAATGAAGTGACAAGATTCATATTATAATGGCAATTAATTCTTCTTAGTTTGTAATAAGTAAATATTTTTTTGTGCATTTATCAAAATTGACTAGGTACAGGCTGTCTCCACTGCGCAACCTACTTCTAATAATGTACAACTTACTGGCGATGGCGCCCCTCCCGCCAAAAAAGCTAGGGTAATTCTATTGTTTTATTTTATATTTTCCATTTTTATCGTATCCATTCAGTTAGTCTTAATATAGATTTATTCTCAGTTGACGGCTATTGAGTCAGCCCTATCATTGCTTGATCTTATGCGTAAGCTATGTGTAGAAAGAGCAGCAGAGGGACCATTTAATCCCCAGTTCGAGACTTTAGATATTACTGAGGGAACTCTTGCTACTAACGAAACACACAAGAGGAGATTCCGGTTAGTAAGGATTTCGTTGTTTTATAACTCAACGATGAAGATGTTTTTTAAGGGCTACTTTAACTTTTCCCGATTTGGGTAAGATTTTTAAAAATGAAGGATATGGAAAAAATGTGCCGAAGGAAATGGTAATTCGTCAGGTACATCAATTTTAGTAGTTGTGTTCTATTTATGTTTATTAAGGAGTAGTTGGTAGTTGCGTGCTGAAAAGCTTGTTCTATTAGGCACTGCTTGAATTATTTCACGTTTCTCCTACTGATATTCGTAAAGTTGTGAGACGCCACATTATGGGGAAGATGCATGAAATGCCGATAATTCAGGTACGAATTTCTTATGATTTTTACTATATATCCTCGAATTAACGTTTCATGATCTGTAGATAATCTGTATTTAACTTATGGTTTTATCGTACTGTTTCATTTCAGACGCTATTCCATGTAGCCCAAATTTGCAACTGCGAGATCAAGTTCAAGGTGGATCTGGCTGACACTAAGGGGCTGGGCACCGGAGTGCCCTTATTCGTCGCCGTTTGCACTCTCACCGATAACACCAGTATTTCGCTTTTTTTTTCTCGCATTCGAATATGACCCCTCTATGAGCAAGTACCTTCGATTATTATTATTTAAACGCTAATTAACGAAATATAAATTCAATTTAGTAATTGAAGGTGCTTTCTCGTAGCCTTTATTGGTTTGCTCTCTGTTATATTTTTGACATCCTCATTTTGCACCGGATTTTTATGGAGAGTAATCCAAACGCACTACCCCTTGTGTTGTTAAACACGAACAGTGGTAGCAGAGGTTGAAACTAAACGAAAAACTTCTGACTATCGAGTAGACTATCTTGCCTCCACGGGCGAATACTGCAGATAGTGAAAACGCTCGCGGTGGAAAGACAGTAGGGGTGAGAGGAGAGTGGCGGGATCTGGGATATTAGTTATGAGGTTATGGTAATAAATTATATATCAAAAATGGGATCATCATTTACTTGGATTCAAGTTAATTTAATTTCAAATATAACAGTAAAAAATCATTTTCTGGTAGAAAATTATATTCATATGGGGTTAACAGTAAGAATGAGTGTACGGCTCCTACCACTCTCGTTCATATTATTCAGTGGTCATTAGCGAGTGGGAGAAAAGGTATTTGGGGGACTCTTATAAATCCTTAGCTAATACTAAAAATTGTTATTTAAGCGTCCTTCAGAATAACGGTGAATGTGTGTTTCTAATACACTAGTCACAAAGCGTAGCGAATATTTTGAAAGAGCCTCGTGTATTAGATTCATAAGACGGTTACGTACTTAATACGATTAGTAATTTGCGTTATATGTAGAAAATCAGTGCTTTGAAAAATATGCTTTTTAGTGGCGGGTAAAGTTGTGGAATTCACGTCTCCACCAAGTCCTTCAAAGCATGAAGCAAAGGAATATGTAGCACATGAGCTTCTGAGGTGAATGAGTCATAGTTTATAACATCTTGTTGTATGTACTAAAGTATGAGGCTATTTAAGACGATAGATAATGTAACGTATAAAGCTAAAATAATGTTTTTACAGATCACACTTCGATATTGATCCTATGAGTATTGCTGTCGATCGAGCAGCAGTGCAACAGCCAGTTCCACCCTGTCAAAAATTGAATGTGCTTGTTGTTAGAGAGTTTAAGCAGGTAAATGCTGTATTTCATACGTATTTAATACGATTAATTGCCTTATTTTTATTAACTCTGCTTTTATGATTAAGTTTAAAGATTTTTAAATAATCTGCTTTCTAGAGAGTTGCTAACGTCAAGTATGAAGATTTGGGTGTTGAAGATGAACATGTCGGACAAGCAGGACTTGTATTCAAGTTAGTTCGATTCCTTATATGAATAGAGTATTTAATAACGCTTAATGTATAATAAAATTGTAAATTTTATACAGGCATGTGTACTCAAAAAAATCTAATAGTACTGTGTAAAATGTTTTTATATTGTCATAATTTTTCAAGAATTAGTACTTAATATTTTCGATTTAGTACATTGAATATAAGTTACGTAATGGATTTATTTTGACGGATAAAGAATGTTTAGTTTTTGATTAAACTATTATGAATAGGTGCAAATGCGTAGTTAATGATACGCACGAGTTTATTGGGAGTGGAAAATCGAAAAAAGCTGCCAAAAATGAATCTGCACTTCAGGCACTGAGGAGTATTTTCAAGGTTATTTATATCCATCATAATTTGGTGCTAAGCATTTTTTTAAACTAGTAAAGTGTTTCAGTTCGAATACAATGAACAGCTTAATAATGATCCAGCTCCAGTACGTACGTGTTCAAAGTTGTGCTTTGAAGTAGCAGAATATGCTAAAAGAGAATATTATAGTATGTGTAGCTATTATGCAGTAAGACCAAGTACAGAAGTTGCTGCGTAAGTGTATTTTATTAATGGATGTTTTTAAAGGAATATCTGTGAACCATTCTAAACATAAATTTCTGTTTGATTGTTGACTCTTTTGTTTGTTACAGTTTTTTCTTCCTAAATGAAAAAAATGAGAAACGTTTGGTTGCGATTGGTTCATCTCGTCAGGCGGTTGTAAGTGGTAGCGTTATTTCAAGTGCTCAAGGAACATCAATAATTCATCTTGATCCTATAGTTTTAGCTAGAAGATCACTTATCAGGTCAGGTATTAACATGTTATTTATTGGCTTACCCGTCTATTATTTTATATCAAAGAGTGTTAAGGATTAAGTCCTTTTGTTAATTATTACTATTTATATATATTTTTATAGATATCTCATGGTAGAATTCACACGTCTTGATCAACCTGGATGTATCTTTATAAGATCAGATGATGGACTGTGCAAACTGAAGGAAAATCTTCGTCTTGTGCTATATGCTACCTATCCACCAAATTGTACTTATTCTTGTGAAGAGGCATCTATTAAAAAGCTTAGCACTGTGGGGTAAGTGGTTGCTCTATTATTGCTTTTGTATTTCCTAGCATACTATTAATGGTGAACTCGTCTACATATAACTATCATAATAATGGATATTTAGTTCTACACAGTTATGCATCTTGTAATTTAACGACTTTTTTTTATCGACCCTTTATGGCCATCAGTGACCTATAAAGTTATTACAGTATTCGGAAGTGTTGTGTTATTTAGCTCAAATTATATAGAATAGTTATAAGAAGAAATGAAGAGATTCAAAGTAGGTTTTGTAAAGTTCAAATTATTGGAAAAAATGGTGGCTGAACTATGATTTAAGTGGTGATTCCTATGTACTTAGCATGAGATTTACGCAAATTATCCTTTGTTAACGAGGAGCCATCTGTATGTGTTCATTTACATGAGGCAGCGTTTGTTGAATAGCCATTACGAAACAAGTTAAGCAAAAGTAAAATATCTTTAAAGATGCATAGATATTTTAAAATGTTAAGTTTTCTTTCATTTTGATTTTACAGGATAATTAATATTGTAGTTAATGGCTTTTAGTCATAAAACAATTATTGCGAATTTATTGACCTTAAGCATGCAGATGTGTAAATGGCAACATCAGACCCCTCTGTACATTCATGCCAATGGTTTGCTAGTGTTTGTACGCGAATGACCAGCTGACGTCTACAATAGAGCGGAGATTGCGCCTAGGAAGCGCCTTTGGCGGCCTTGTTTTTTTATAGGTTTTCCGCGCTACTCATGAAAGAAAAAAAAGTATACACAAGAACATCTGTCCTTGCACTATTCAGTGTAGCTGTTTGATATTTAAGCAAAAACTTGTTTTATGATGTATTTAAATTATTTCTATTGCAAAAAATTTAAACTTTTTGTCCATATTAAATTATCCACTATGTACATCTCAAATTAATAAGTTTTAAAAGGATTTACCTACATTGCATAACAGTACTTTCTCTAACGCTTGAACACCTATCAGACCTCTGACTTTGCACTTCTATAAGTATGGTTTATAGAATAGGAACCAAAACAGTTGTATTGCTGTGTAGATAGTCTAGTATTTTGAAATTTTAAGTGGACATTACAAATAAGTAGCTAAAAATATTCGGCATATTAATTACTCTTGGAAACTTTTATTGTTTTCATTAGTAAATTTAGATGAGTATATATAGATATACACCCATCAAGAGATAAAAACCCTTTATATAAATATATCCTTACAGTGTTCTGGGCCTCGAACCCACTAGTGATGTCATTCAATCGTTGGTCGACATTCAGGAAACAGATATCCTACGTGTCCACTGTGCAGCGGACAAAATATTCAAATGGACTCATATTGGTGAGTTTTATTTACTTCTAAGAGCTTTCATTGCTGGTATACTGTAATTTTCGAGTGTGGGCCACATGTCTGCGGGTGATTAATGTGTGAGACAAGGTCAGTGGAGTGAGAGTTCGAGTAGTGATCCAGATGTCGCCAGGTGCAAAGCCATGGAGCCATGCCATATATAACGGGGCAAAGCATGTTATTTTCAAGAGCTGATTGGAAAAAGTTTAAACAAATGATTTTAATCTTTAGTATTATGTTCCATATTACTTGTCAGAATATTATACTAATTTAAGGGAGAATTTAGATACAATTTTATTAGCTGTTTTAATTAAAGCTAGGGAACTGTTACGCATCCTTTTGTCGAAGCAAGCTAAACTTAAACAAATATGACAATAACGTTCATATGATCCATATTAGATCTAAGCGGTCGTTCTTGTAGTTCTTACTCGCGATCTTGGATAATTGCGTGTTTCATCGCTCTGTGATTAGCCGCCACTGTGAACGGCATCGCGTGTTATGGAATAACTCCTATTCATCTACCAAATATGATGCCTTGATTGATGCCTGTAAATAGTTAACACACAGTCTACGATGGTTACAGTAGTTGACATGCCAGTTACCCTTATGGAGGCAAATTAGATAGTAATGTATAATAAAAGCAAGCATTTCTTATGCTTAAAATTATATAATTTTTCAGTTTTATTTCTTTGACATAATAGTATGGATTTTGCTTCTATATAAATTTCAATCCACCATTTGAAAGTGATGAGGAGAATTAGTCCCCAAATTCTCATCCGTGACTGTTTGTGTGATCAGGCGTCACGAGCAGAGTGACCCGACGGGTGCACAGTCAGCTGGTCACTCACTCATGGATTAGGAAACAGTGGATAATGATTGAGTTTATACCCGGATTATGGCTGAGGTACAATTTGGAAGCTATGTGTGGCAAATCTGATATATTGATATGCTGTTGGAAGTTAATTTATTAGTTTTAATTTAATTAGACTTATCTATATTTGAAATGATTATATATAGCGTAGACGTCTTTGAATTTGAAACTCATTGCTGGAAACGATTGATTACACATGGACTAACGGCCACCCATATGGCATGGTTTCAAGTTTGAAGGTCGTGCGACCATCTGTCGATGTAAAGTGATCTCGGAGGCGGCTTTTTACTGTTTGTTTGAGTAGTTAGCTTTTGATGACGTTGGTTGTTTTGACCAAGAGTTCGGATTGCTCAGGTGCCAGGTGTGTGCGACAGCGGCGAGTTTTCCCTACACCCACATTACATTAGTCCAATTAGACCTGCATCTGGGTGGGGATCAACGAGCTAAAAGCTGAAGAACCGCTTAACTGGTGGCGAAATAATAAGACTAGATAATTCTGGCATAAAAGTCCTTCTATTTAATAAAACCCCATGAATGCGTACTTAGAGCAATTTGAGTAATCTCGATGGTGGTGTATTTGGCTATCTGTCGGATATTCCCTAGTCACAGGCGCAATTCTCTTTGTCATCCGAGTATCGTTGTTTTTCTGCCGTGTGTACTCATCTCGTTTAGCTACCGTAATCGAAGTTGCTGGAGCGACAAACAAGGCGCCCATGGTGAGTTAACTCGCTGCCTAAATACTGAAAACACTACGGCGCAAGTATTATTAAACAGCCTTGAAATTGAGCTATGAATATTCAAAGAGCACGGCCGAGTAGAATAGGAATGTGCCGCCGATTGCCATTAATGTTCTGGAAACCTCATCCCAAAGTGAATCTAATATGAATTCAAGGCGTTTCCAAAATTATTAATACGGTTAACAATATTATCTATGATGATATGACAATTCGATGGATATAGATAGCTTCAACATGTGACCAATTTAGTGTCGTGTATTTAATACATAAATTATCAAGTTTTAACATTAATTTAGCAAAGGATTTCCTTTCTATGTATAATCAGAGTTGGACCCGTGCTAACAACTCGTGATTTATAGGGGAAAGAAGAATGTAATGAGTTCGGATTATGAGCTCAAGAAGTCTTCGGCCAGCGAAATGAAAGTAGCATCTAGTGTCAAAACATGGCTTTCATGATAATGGTAGCATGCTTCGTTTGGTTTTTTAAGCCATCATTATACATTAAATTTTTCCATCTTATGAGGGCATGTCTTTTTCAGTAAAATGGGAAATTTGAAGTTACGGTTATTTTTGTGTATGTTCATTTATTTGCTTTGAACACATCAGAATTATCACGGTGCAAATTTTCTTTACGATGTATCAAACCAATGGTTTTTGCGTGGGTTCAGTGAGCGAGTGTATTACTGTTCACAGCTCATCTGACAAAGAATGCTTCGAATGTGAGCATACAAAATGTCGTATCTCATTAAAGAATCGCCTTCCACTACCGTAGGCTTTACGCGCCGAAACCACAAAAAGGTCATCCATCAGTTTGTTTCAAATATAGAATGAGATTTGAGGAATGGAAAGCCGCTTGTGCGTCTAATTTCTGCATGTTGATTACGTGTAGAGCTGCCTATCCCATTTATTCGGTATGGGACTAGCTGGCAGGGCATCGACACCCTGGCAAATTCTCTTTAGGGCAGTCTTAATTCGCACACAGGCGAGTACGAATAATGGAAGACACGAAACCTAAGCAGGAATCAAGTGTCCGGATCGAGTTTCCAATGAGGACCTACTGCGCCGGAAAGCGGTCACCGCCTATTGAGGCAAAACAATTCTGAGGGCAAAATTAGACAGTGATAATCTGTAAATTTGCGTGCACGCTACTCTTGGTCGAAGTTATTTTGTATATTCATTAATCACTTCTCATAACAACCATAGGTTGACGAAGCATCATTGGACGTGAGGGATTGGTATTTTATACCACTATATATATATATATATATATAGTTTATATCCTTTTGGTATTAACCTCTTAAGTTTTTTGTGCAGGTCAAAACTACTAGTTAGTATTAAGTTCACTGCATTACCGCGAGCCGGTTAATAATTCATGGATAAATAATGGTATATCAAACAGTGAATCTGGTTTATGTATTACCAAAACTCCGAATTGAGAGGAATAGTTTTGGTCGTTCATATTTTGTTTTATATTCTTTGAATCTTGTCTTATGGTGGCAGGCAGTTACTGGCCATTAGCTGCGATTGGATAACGTATCGAAACTTCACAGGCCATCTAATTGGCCCGTTGAGGTGGTAATTTTTAATGCTAACGTAGACGCTAGTTGGTCTGATTTGATTGCAGAATTGTTACTTATTTTTTAGTTACAAATAGGTTATACGTATTTTTATATGTATTTATAGGTATACAGGGTGCATTACTGTCTACGTTGATTCACCCAATCCAGCTTACTACCTTACTTTTTGGTAGTTCTCCTCCAGTTGACGATGCTTCATTGACGCATGCTTTTTTTTCAAGAATCGAACCGCCTAAATACCCAACAATGGTTGAGGCTAATAAGGTTTCTTTTGTTTTCATAGTTAATAGTTTTTATGACATCTGAATTTGTTAGTAAAGATTATATAGGCTTTTTTATTACTTAACTTTTAAAGACCCAAATCGTCTTGAACACTTCGGTTTCTCATGTCTGGACTCGTGATATGGAGCACGTAGAAGTGTTAAACATGGATTCAGGCCGTACAAATAAAGGATCTCCTTCTAGGCTGTGTAAGGCAGCCATATATGAAGTCAGATTTTAGTCTTAAATTTTCTGTTAAGTTGTACTTCTTAACTAGATTAATATTTTAAGGCATATCAGAAAATTTGTCCCGATGTATCCCGTGAAACGTCTTACGTGGAAGCTAAGGCACGTGCTGTAGCTTATAACAAAGCCAAGCTGATGCTCTACGAAAAGGTCACTTTTTCACTTCTATGTATTGTTATTTAAAATTGAGTTTCAGGCTTAGTTGTTTACTAATATCAATAGTACATGATTATACTGTAAACTTAATTACATCAAGCTTCGATAGGTATGAAGCCCATCGCAGATATTTCAATTTCAGGCCGAAAAAGCAGGTTTGGGTAAGTGGCAAAGCAAACCAACTAAATTGATTGACTTCCATCTCGGATCATTTGATGCCTAAACTATTGTGGTATTTATCAGAAAAAAACCTTTCTGCATAGTAATTTTACCGGTATATAGAATTTTTGCTGTTGTTTAGATAACACCTTTATTGAAGTATAACCACTGGTATATGTGTATGCTACCACTAAGAATTATTATAAAGCCTGCTGTTCACTGGAGTTATTTATTTATCTTTGTTGTTTTTTCTTCTCTTTTTCTTCTTAGAATTTATTGTTCTATCTATTGTAGCAAAACTTAGTCTTAGTTTCTAATGAAATTTAGATGATTTTATTTAGTTTCGTTCGATTAACGGATGAAAATAGTATTAATTACTCAGTTTAGTTAATACTTATCTCGAGTTTGATTTTCATTTGATCATCGTTGTCGGGATACTGGTTATTGCCTGTGTTGTGGTAGTTTAGTATAAAAATTTCAAAGTTGGTTTTTTAAGGTAGGTATGGTGAAACGAAGTTTAAGGTTTTATACACAGTGCGAGTCCTTGTCGTGACTTCTATTGATTTTAATTATGAGTGCTAAGGTACTACTATTAGCTATGGTTTCATGATATCTACAGTTAGCGGATCTGCCGAATCCAGGCCAATGCGATTATTGCCTCTTTTGATGACTGCTTACCACCTGCTCACAGAGGCCCCGCCTACCGTCACGCCCTCTCTTCTTATTTGCTACTTGGCAAGACTAGCTCCAACTAGTTACTGTTATTCCAGCCGTTCCAACTTTCTAAGACTACGGTATCAGGATTATTTTTGCTATATTAATGAATATGGCTGGGCTCTTTTCTGCCACTAATAGTCACTATGGACCAGATTTCTTACTCTCTCTTGTCAGGTAGCATTCTGATTTGTAGTTTTGTTTTTAAGCGAAAGTTATATTGTTTATCTACTCAGATATGTTACTTGAAATATATTTTTGGGATACTTTAGAAGTCATCGTAGCATGTGTTAATCGATCATTTATATATATATATATATATATATATAATGAATTTACTACATTATTACATGTTGGATACAAAATTATTAAGAATTAAAATAGCAATAAAACTACTTACTCTTATAAAGTAAGCATAATAAAGTGATTGTAGCTCTTTGGCTGCTCGACCTTCGACGAGTCCTTCAGGAGATAGAGAAACTCACACAGATGGCTCTGTAACTCCTGATGATGCTTCAGTGTCCTCAAATACTCCTAGTGATGGAGCACCACCGGCAAAGAGGCGCAGAAAACCTGATGGTAAGATTTTTCTACCATTATTCATATATTTACATCTACGCACTTGGTTTTCGTTATTAATGTGCTTCTTTTTGATATTTGTGTAATAATTTATCTTATATAAATTCCAAACCACGAGGTAATGCAACAATTTATGACCACTTAGACTTTTCGCATATTTTTTCGTTTCAATCCTATTCTTTTAGTTTTAAAAGTTTATCTAATGTTAACGATGAGAGTTGAAGCAGTGTATACTTCGTTTTTATAAATAATTAATTTTTCTGTTGTCATTCGTAACCCATTGCTAGTCTTGACTCCACGTTAAAAGCCGAATCACACTCATTTTCGTCTCAAATTTCTTAATCCCGTGCGCTTTTGGCACGTTAGTCATCCATTTTATGAGATGTCCGATATGCGTTGGTACTTGGAGAACCATGGAATCCACTAGTACGGGCATTAAAAAAACTGTTAGACGGAGTAAACATTTAACTTAGATACTGAATATTTATAAACCGTTTGGATGCTTTCTAATATACAGTGAAATTTGTTAACTATATGGTGACATAGAAGTAAGACTAGCGGTAATATGCATATGTGCAACTCCAGTTATTCATTATTATTTAGAATAGTATTCATTTATTATAGATATGCCTTTTAAAAATCATAGTTTTAATATTTATCTAAACCTATTTTGATGAAAGAGTAAATTGTCAAATATTGCTTTTTTGGTTATTTAGTTATATATTAAATCTAAATTAGCCATCCTTGCCATTCTTACACTCTTATAAATAATTTAATAATAGTAATCCACTTTTTATTCCCAGTTTAATTTTACTTCTAAAACCTTTCTCTTATTATATTCTTCCGACTTTGAATAGATCGCAATAAACAAATTGAGCGTGACAAGCAAATAGTGAAATGAACATGACTGATTCGTCTTTAAATGCCCGCCGCCATTCAAAATTACAGAGCATTAAAATGAAACAATTGATCTCCTATAAAGGTGGTGTGTTGGTAATAATTATATATTTATTATTAAATACTGTTTTAGCTAAAGACATAGTGAGAGTTGTCAACTCACTTCATGATGAAAATGCAGAAAATCATACGACTATTGTAGTTGAAACAAATGATAAAAGTATTTCGGATATCGATGAAAATGCTGTGAGTTTAATGAAATGTACTGTTAATTACCAGTTTTCTTCCATATTCATTCTTTGCTAGTTTCTATATTCTAATATCATATATTCAGAGTATTATCGCTTCTACTCCTGAAGTTTTGGAGTCTAAGTTATCAACTATATCTGAAGATGAACCTCAAATCGTTTGCATGTCAATTGATGGTCGCATTAAATCAACTAAACAAGTGAGAGCAAATGAAGGAGAAGGCGAACAAAAGGTAGCAATGGTAAGCTTAGTAGTCAATTAAGTTTCCTATTTAATTAATTATTATGTTAACTAATGATTCAGAATTTATTAAATATGCTATTTCTTGATGTTAAAAATACACCTTATTTTATTAATGAATCTTTCAACTTATTTTTAGGATTCAATGGTACCTTTGGGTTTAGCTAAAAGTCCAGTATCTGCTGGCTCACCTCCACCGTCTGGATCTGGAAGTCCATTGCTTACTCCCTTGGGAACCCCTACAATGCCATCACCAAGTGTAAACTGGAGTAATAGAAGAGGTTTCCTGACTTTTTAAGTGTTATCTTCTCTTAATTCCTGTTGTACTTATACTCTGTTTTAACTTAATGTTTTTAAGAGGGAAAATTATCCTGTCCAACACCGGGTTGTGATGGTTCTGGGCATCAAACTGGATTATATACTCATCATCGTAGTTTATCTGGATGCCCTCGACGACCTGACAAGTCAACGATACAGAGTTCGTTATAATATTTTCATTAATGTATTTTATCTTTCTATCTTCTAGGTTTTCCTCTAGCTATATCTTTAGCCACTTAGCATTGATCGGTTATAACTTAAACACTGAATCTACATTAAAATATTTCTTCTGGTATTTTATTTTACCAGAAATGAAAGTTTCCTGACTTACTTGACAAAATGTACCAATACCCATTTTTCAAAATGCCAACTTACTCAACACTACGGTAGATGCTATCTGTCATGTGCCTACTTACATGCATTTATTGAGTGTGAGATTGACTCAGCCCAGTGAGTGATTGCGTCCCGTCTTTGTTTGCCAAAGCAAACGGATCACCAATAGAGATGGTAGCATTACAGATATCTAATGCTGAAATATTACCGTTAATCTTACTGGACCCATTTTTATAGGTTTTCTGGAAATACTTTAATTATGGTGCTTCTTCTATTAATGGATCATTATAAGTGCTTTAATGATTCTATTATTTTATTTGGATCATTTCTTGTAGGCTTATACGCTCTGTACTTTTATACTGTTCACATTTAGTGCTCTCGCTCCAACAGGACACCGTATTGAGATGCACTACTCCCGGTTGCACAGGAAAAGGACATGTTAATAGTAATCGGACTTCACATAGAAGCCTTTCTGGATGCCCCATTGCATACCAACAAAAAATGAATCGAAAGGGATTGAAGGTATAAATTAGTAGTTCAATATATAAAAGGAAATTATACTTCATATGATCGAAAAACAACATGAGAGAAATTAACTTTAAGGCACCTCCTCCTCGCGGCCGTAGTCCTCAGAGATCCTTAGATGAATCACCATTAGATTTGACACTAAGAAATATTGAACAACTTAACCACCAGCACATGACAGCCCATTCTATAATACCATCTCAGTGAGTTTCTTATTTGTACTCATAACTTGTGTGTATTTGTCTTTTTTCACTTATTTAATTTATTACAATGTATTAGTCTTTAAAAGATCCTTGAGTTTCGTCAACCATTTTTTTAATGTTTTCTTCCTATTGATCATGTTAATCTATTTTAGGTCTATGATGGAAGCTTTGGTGCAACTCACTGCATCTGCTGCAGCACAAGCACCATCTGAAGACATTCCTACTTCTTGTTCTTCCGATGTATCCCCATCAGCTCCCTCTCCAACCAAGGCAGCTTCTCCAATGGCTCCACCTACAATGACTTTACCCGAAACCCTTCTTCCACCTACAATGTTACTTCCTGATGGCATCCTGTCTCCACCCAAAGGTCTTCCAACTCTTTCTTATCCACCGATGTTCAATCAACAAATGCTTGCCCAACTATTTCTTGCCCAGCTACAGGCACAAAAAGGGGCGTTTGTATAAATTCTCAATTTACTTTTCATCTAAACATAATGTAATTTATTGTTATCAGCAATTTTTTTATTATATTTTACATCTACCAATCTGTTTGCTTTTATGTCAAAAATGGGGACATGAGTTGTTAGGGGAACAGTAGAAATATCATATTAATTCTTGCGAGCTACCGTAATCAGGGTACCCAAGTAACTTTTGTAGACACTTATTATCTAAGTTATAGATCCGTCGCAGCTGGGTATCTCTTTGCTTCTAATTATGAACAATTGAATTAGGCGCATTCGCAGATGTTACCATATTGAGGGACAAGTTTGCAATGGTAAGACAGCACTTAAAATTAAGAGTGCGCAGACCGTAAGCGCATGCGTGTCTAAAAAAGAAAGAATGGCTTGAGCGGTATGCAAAGTAGCTGGCCACCTGCCAAGCCATCTGCCGTCCAAAAAAGCCGATCGCCACCCTAGTTTTGAATGGTTATGAGGGGACCTACGGCTAACTAACTAATGCGTAAGAAATTAGTGATGTAGTATCAATATTTTGCATTCAGTGGAAATAGTGTTTTATTAATTAACATATCACTACCATATCCATTCTCATATCTCCTAGATCTTATTTGGCGACTTTCGTTTTAAGGTTTTGCTTGTGTTCTCGGTTGTTTGTTTAAATTATGCTTAGTCCAACGGTACGTGTTCATTATTCATTATTCATTTATTTTATTTGTGATCATGGACCTTACGTAAGAAGAACTTATTAGATTAAGTTCATGGTCATAAATATTGTTTGTCATTATTTAGTTTGTTATATCTCTCTTCAAGAAGGACAAATTAAAGTTGATTTGTATTAGAGGTAGATTGCCCATTCAAATTGCGTTCCAAGAAGGAACGCACTTGCCAAATTGTGTCACATTATGTTAAAGGTAGTGACGTTACATTCCGATTTTGACCATGGAATATAAAGTGATAATTCCTATATTGAGAAAAGCTTTTGATAACTTTGTCTGACTGACTCATTGGAAACTAATCATTTTCTATTGTAAGCAATGTGATTAGAAAGTAGTAGGGTTTTTGGTAAGAACTAATTAAAGAGATTTTCATTTTTAGATACTAAACAATAATATAATAGGTCTAATAACGAGTGAATATTTTGTTGCCCTTTGTAGAACACTGACAACGTTAGAAAATAACAAATTCAAATATGTATAATAAAATTAATCATACGAAATAAACCTTAATACTAGACTGTCATAGGACGCCATATTTATCTCCAAAACTGGAATTGTTTTGATCCTGAATGTTATATTACTTTCCATTCGATCTTCGCTTGCGGAATGAATTTCATATTCTAGCAAAATTACTTTGAAAAATTCATTAATTCTTCAAGATGTATACTTTTACATAGCTAGACAAATTTAAGTTTAACATAAAACTGAATTATAAAATTAAGTCTAATTTTACGAGGGAAATTTGCATCCTTTATTAGAATTATACCTCTCCAGTCAATTAGAAATGTGAGCGAATTCTAATAACTGTGGCCCAATTGTGTGTCGTGAAGGTTGTCATTACATGATGAAGTAGTCATCTTGTTGGCGTGATATTCTTCCAGGCACGCGAACTACCGTATTCTACCAGAGTTGGGAAAAATGAGTTAGCGCTGCTTTATTAAAAATGTTTAAATATCGTATGAAGTAATATAGATTACTACGAAGGAACGAAAGCAGATATTTAGATTGTATTCAAAAGAGACTTTAACTATAAACATTCTATTTGGAAATGTGAACTAGTTATAAATTATTATTGTACGTCATGGACTTACATGTCCTATTCAAGGAGCCATTGAGAAAAGGACAAAAAATAATGCACTGGATACAGGGGACGTGATATCGCATATAATGTTTAATTAAAGTCATCTTTCTTCTCACTTTCCACTCTAGTTACCAATAAGACCAGTGGCAAGGATGAAGTGCTGAAATTACGGTAACCACTTGAACATATAAAATGGGGGAGAGAGTTGATGGTTAAGACTTTCTATCATTTACATTTGTTTTTAGGCATTCTCCCCCTTAATTTGTATTATAACTTAGTTCGAAAATCGTCTGCAATTGGCCAAAGGTTATACAAATATATACAAATGCAAGATTTACAGCATTATAAGATTTTTTACATGGTACAAGAGCTTACTATACTTCTATTTTTCTTTTTGAAAATAGAGCTAAGACGGTAAATTTATTTTATTAAGTTTTAAAATTCGGGAATAACATGTTGCTTTAGATAAAAATTGTTTTCACTCTAATTGTACTTGTATTAGTATACTGATTAAGAATAGAATTAATGAGCATAAATAATACCTCTTCCATTTAAATTTGTTGTTCATGAAAAATAAATTTTAAAGAATGGATAAAAAATGTATTTTCTATTTTCACTCGACATGACAGAATATGGACTTTTTGAATTGGCGAAATACAGTACTCCAACCAAAGAATGCCATTTTTAAACCAATTTAACATAAGTAGTAGAACATTTTTTGTACTTTTGCTTTATAATATTTGTGTGTCTTATTAGTTTGCACTGCATATTCTCTTTAAGATAATCCTGAGTAGAAGATTTCTTTAAATCTTTTGAATCAATTGGTAAGCATTGTCCTAGCCTACTAATTTTGACACAAATGATCTTTTCTTTGGAGGATCACCAATTTTAAATTGCAGTCCTAGTTTTTGACAAAAATAGAGTTCTCCCAGATTTATCCCTCAGCAGTTTGTTATAAAATATTTCATTATCTATCTTTTGCAACTATAAATTATTACGATCATAAGCCGTATGGTAGTAAGTTTTATTCATTGAACCTCATCCTATTGAAATTCAATCGACGAGAAATGGAGAAGATAAAGCGCAGAAAAGGAAGAGACGACTGACGGCAGGAGCGATGTTTTTAGTAATTACTTCGATAGATGATTGAGCTTAATGGAATCAAGAGGCAGATTGAGTACCACTTTGTAGAGTTGGATATCGAAAAAGAAATGGGGGATTATGAATCTAAACTGGAAATACTAAAAAAAAGTTGAAGAAAAAACATAAATTTAACGAAATTAAAAGGGCTCATTGTGGTATCCACAAATTATCTTCCACTTGATATTTTCTAAGACATCAATATCCGCTTCATAAGGGCAGCTGTGACCTTGTTCAATGGTCTGGAGCGCAATATACCATAGAATTCAGGCCCTTTATAGATCATGAAAAGTGGATCAGCTAGAAAAAAACTGGAATAAAATGTGTACAGTTTCAGCTTAAAGACATAAAATGAGCAAGGAACTTTAAAGCATTGAGATTTTCAAAAGTTAACTTACAAATAGAAAAGGAAAAGTAATTTGGGTAAAGATTACACATCTACTCTCATTAAGTTGTTCATTCAATTCTTCGATTTCAAAGTTAATTGCATTAAGTTAATACCCAAAGTCTGGGAAGTGGCGATAGTAGTTTTGCACTTCATAGATAAGGAAAAGTTGTCTTATGTCTCAAAACAGAAGGTAGTTAGCTCGTTGCGACACAATTCAAAATTTGTCATGAGCTGATTGCGTATTCATGTTTTTCAATGTATAAAATGATGAAAAACTTCTTGTGAGTGTGAGTAGTAATAAACTAAGACGTCCGAAGTGGCTGGGGGTTGAGAAATATTTTCTGACAAAGCAAACTGAATCATTAAAATTATATACAATTTTAAAAATGTATCTTTAACGTTGTGCCATTATTTGCTATTTTATGATTGTTTTTAATTTGCCTGGAATATTTCATTATAGTTAAGTATTTTTTAAAGCTCGTAAAATTCTGTAACATGTTAAGGATATTTTTTGTTCTAAGCCTTAGAACTATACCTTTGTTTTAATGAGTTTCAAATATTTGAATAATACATTAAAAATTAGATAGTTATGCTATCTAAATAACGATCACAATGGAATGATCAAGTAGTTCAAAAAAACCGATAAGAAAAGTGGTGTGAACCATCCAGAAAATTTTTAGGTATGTCGAATACTCTTGAGACGGTTTTCCTGTCCCTGAGCCGTTGTAATATTTGTTTAAAGTTGCGGGATCCGCCGCACTCTTCTGACTATCTGGCTCTTGCTCTGCTTCAAATACTTTCTCCAACAATTTCAATACAATGAAAATAACTATTAATTTTTCATTATGCAGTATTATGAGTAACATAAGATTTAGGTATCCAAGTAGTATCACATACTTTGTTCAATTTTCTCCAGGTCTTCACATGTTTGAATCATATCACTCTTAAATTATTACAGAATATGACTTTTTATTAAGGATGGGGCTTTCTACTACAGTTTCAGCCAAACTAGGCGAAGAAATTTCACCTATTCATTCTAGAATTAAGGTTGGTTTGTTTTTATGCTACTATATTAGTAGTTAAATAGAAAATGATTAGGCGTTTTAGTGTATAATATTTTTCTTCAGATTATGTAATGAAATCTTTTTTTTTACACAGAACTATTTTTAATCGAAAAAAAACTAATAGTGCGCAAAACATGATAAGGATGTCTTGAGGACTTTTTTTAGCTCTCTGTCCTCCTTCCTGCCTGTTTCTATTCATAAGCATTTGAATGGATAATCGCACTTTACCGTAGCCTCTCAGATCAAGTATATGTCAACATAACCCATTGCAGCTGAATAATGTTGACTATTATTTTAAACGGGATGAAATTATGAGAAGCCTACATAAGAAATAAAGGATTCAACGTTATAGTATTTCGAACACCCCTTTGTCCACCAAGTGATGAATCCTAAAACGGAACAGTTTTGCTCCTACTGCATGAGGATACCACTACAAGGAGAAAAATTACTAAAATGTGCCGGGTCAGAACTAAACCGATCTTTTATAGCGATTAAAGCATTTTAATTCTGATTTTTTAGGTCTTTTATTCTATCAATTCGTTTATTACATAATTTTTTACAACTTATTCTACAGATGTGACTTCGTTCGCTATTGCAGTAAAAACTGTCAACGACTAGCGTGGAAAATTCATCGACCAGAATGCCGTCGGCTTAAAGCTGTTAGATATTAATAAATAATTTTGTTTTCTATAAAATAATTCAACCACCTAATACCTTAAACTCTTTTCGAGATTTAGGAAATGTAGAATAGTTAATCAATATTATTAGTGAAACTTATCTTAGCATTTTATAGGTTTTCCCAAATCTTCCACTGACAGAAGTGCTTTTCCTATCAAAAATCATTGATAGAATACAATTTTTGGAAAAAAATGGTGATCAGTTAGGATTTGAAAAGGAAAGGACGTTTGCATCACTAGTAGATCATAAGGAAGATATAATGTGAGTACTGCATTACGTTATCATATTTTAGGATTTCATGTACGTATTATTATGATACGGATTGAGCCGTAAAACCCAAATAAGTTCAGGTAATTTAAATCAAAAGTTATGCTTAAGTTTAGTAACTGAAATAAGAGTTTCTTCTAGGAGCGACTCCACTAAAATGGAACATTTCGAAAAGGTTTATGGTAAAATGAGCCTATTCAGGAAAGAAGAAATGATTGAAAAGGTATTCAATCACGGATTAATATTTTGGTAAAAAAGTAAAGGTACCTAATTGAATTTTAATTTTAACGATTTTAAGGAGAGATTTTTCGAAATATTTTGCAAAGCCTCTATTAATTCTCATAGCATTCATACAAATGCAGGTATAGAAATCGGTATGGCGCTGGATCTAGGTCAGTTACTTTAACAGGTATTGGAATTATAATATTATTAATACATCAGTGATTGTAACAACTATAAATAGACAGTACTATATCAAATACACTATAGTTAATATCAATCGTCATATAAGTCTCCCATCAA
>JAJAVP010000270.1:142201-165690 GCA_020740425.3 Heterorhabditis indica | reverse complement strand
GCTTTCAGCAACACTTTTGGTGTTGCCAGACACGGCTCGTCTGATCTTTCGATTATACTATTGTTACTCGAGAAATAAAAGGTGAAAAAAATGCAAATATTTCTATCTATTCTTAACCCAAATTAAATTATTCCTCGGAAATTGATCGAAAGCATTTCGTTCGTTACATAAAGAACTATACGGTGAAAGCAAATAGTAGATGTATTAACAAAGTAATTTTGTTTGATATTCCTTAAAGTGGTTTAGATGAGCAAGAGTAAAGAAAGCCATACATATTTCATTGAAATACCGCATATTCATCTAAAGAAATATATACTGAAATACCATCAGGTCCACAGTATTATCTTTATTGGTCACTACTAACGTAAACTTTATTCCTATGGAGTTTGTGTATATTTAACTTTTAGTGGATACCTTCGATAGGCTTAATCTAAATACAAATATCCATGAAAAAATTGAACCGCAATAAATCTCGTAAAATCTGGTTTTCGTATATCATTAGGTTACTTCCGAACCTTTAAACTTAGTATTTCAGGAGTTTCTAAGTACAATCATTCTTGTCGCCCTACGTGCTCGATGGTTTTTGACGGGTTTAGGTATAGTTTTGAATAACTTATTCTTTCATAGCATAATTTTTTCATTATTAGATTTATTTGTTTTATCTATAAATGTGGATAGGTAGTGTGTATGGTATTGTACCATCTAAATAGTATTTATTCTAATGTGTTTCATTCCTCTCGGGTAACATTATAATACAAAATATTATATTAGTGAATTTCAAAATAAATAACAATGAGACATTCTGGAAAATTAAGAGTTTGCATTCGCCCTCTAGTACCTGGAATAGATGCATCAGATACTGAAAAAGCGTATATATCATATATCGATGTGGGGAGAAGCAAATACGTAAGAAGAAGGGATCTTAAGGTATGACCCAGTTTAGAACTAATAAGAAACAAATAGCAAATATAATCAGAAGAATAGAAAGATGGGAGAAATAAAAAGACTTACTTCTTAGCTTCGATGGTATTTTGACTGCCAATGCTCGAGATGTAGTGATCCTGCTGACGATATCCTTACAGCTATTAAGTGTACTACTTTAGGATGCGATGAACCTTTAGTTTGTTTTTGTTTTTGTTTCAAGCCATATATAAATAGTACGAAGTAGAATATCATTTCTCATTAAACTTTATTTTGCAAATGCATGTTCATTTATAATACAGAAACATTTTATGCAAAAAAAACTTACTGATGTACCTCGTATTTTTTATAGATCTATGGAACCTACATACATCATAGATGTTTAGCTATCTGAATTACGCAGTATTTTTTCAAGATAACATCTGAGACGGCAACGCCTACTAATATTACATGCCCCAAATGCGGCAATATTACGGAAGATTCATCAGTTATATCAGCACAGCAACTTATGCTTGGGCTTCCAGCCACTTTTGATCCAAACTGTCCTGCAGAAATGGTAAGTTAACATACATTTGTTGTACGACTCATTTTAAACTAACATAACTTGTACATTACGAAATTTTACAACAAATATATTCGAATAAAATTCGAATATCTAAAATAGGATATTAGTCATTATTATATTCAGCTTGAAGAACTTCTAACAAAAGCCAAAAAAATACTGCATCCCAATAACATCTATATCTCCCGCCTACAAACAGCTCTGTTCCATGTGACTGGTCAACTATCAACAAATTTGGGCACAATGCACAAGCAGATTTATGATAATTATAGAATGTATGTAGAAACTTATATATATATATATAAGTAGAAAAATATACCTTTTATTAAAATTCAAAAAATAATCTTAAGCAGGGAGAAATTTAAGCGTTATTAATCATTTGTGGGCACTTTATTTGTTTAGGACTTTTCCTAAAGCTGATCGACATATGGGCTATCAATTACTACACATTGTAAAAGCACTAATTGAAAAAGGGAAACGAGATGAGGTGAGTAGAACTATGGCACACAATCATAGCATACTATAGATTTTTTGATTAGTAAGTCATCTTATAAATGAAAGTGAAAATAAAGATAAGTAAGAAAATAAATGGTGAATTCATACATCTTTTATAGATAAAGTATAAAAAAACATTACATTTTTCCAGGCAGTGTCTTATGCTTTCGATGCTATGAGTATTTTCGAAGTTTGTTTCGGACTCGATCACCCATATTACCTACAAACACTCGCTTTGTGGACATACCTCGAGAAGAAAATGTCAAAATCAGATCAGGAATTAATAAAATTGACGAATTTCTCTGATAATAGGCCAGTTGACATCAATGGTCTTTTGCAAAGGGCAAACATGTTATCATAACCAAAACTTGCCAACTAGTAATATTGAGAATCTAAAATCCATCAAGTAAGCCAGAATTTAAGTGCCTTCTTATATTCCTTATTTGTATAAGAAATTCGCCTGTTACAGTGATAAACAAGTTTACAACAGCTATAATTTTGTCACGACATCCATATTTATATACTTTTGCAAAATATGTACAAATGACTATAAACAAGGACAAATTAGTTTTTTTATAAGAACTGAAAACATAGTTTAACTATTGATTATTTAGTAATGTACAATGTGTATTGATGCGGAATAGCCGACAAGAATTATAGAGACAAATATTCTACTGAAACACAAAATGCGTCAACAATTCGTATTGACATCAACTTCGTGATTATTATGGCGGTGTGCCAATTATTTCATGACATTGAAATCGGCAATTCAATCTTGGATATTTTTCGTCGCTTGATTTTATTACTAATGTGTCTTACCTGACTTTTTATAGAATTTTGGATGAAAATGTGACATATAGTGTTTTGTTTAAATAATTTGCACGATGTTGTGATCGTTTTGTAAATAGTAAATTCTTTGTTCCTGAGTATGCGTTTATTCTCACATGGAATATGAGGAAACTAGGGCATAATTTAAATACTTAAATGATTTTATCTATGATAGATCTTTGTCAGATATATTCGTTCTTATCTCAAGCTAGTGAAATTTGAAAAAAGTATTTAAATAATGATAGGTAGAGACTATTATAGTTATTAATTCATAAATTTATTTTAGATGCCTCTCTGAACTGAAATTTAAGACACCTGTGTAAAAATTTTACGATGAGTTCATCATCAACTGAGCGAGATCAACTCGCTATTCTAGTAAAGCAATGGAATGAAAACAGAGTCGAACTCTTTCGACTTTCGTATCCAACTGAGGTACGTTTTCTTTAGAAGAGGTATTTAATAGATATTTGATGCCCTTCTTTGCAGACATAACTGCTTCCTTGCAATGAAACTGTAATTTACTTCTTTGTATAAAATATAACTTCATTCCAGGATCTTGAAATTGAAGGAGTTATGCGTTTTTATTTTCAAGTGAGTGCTCCCCACTTTCTTCTCATATTTACCTAAGTTTTATGTAGATTTTTTGCATTGTCATATTATTTTGATAATTGTTTTCAAGTGCTTGAGTAGTATGTCAAACGTCCTTGACACTTGTATGGCGCTCTTGTTGGTAATGGATTAGAGGTTGACACTGACAGTTCACGGATTAATATAAAATATAACATTTGTTACATCCATACACACATATGAGTCTATAAACAAACTTTTTAAAAGATCTAGAGACTGGATGGAATGGTTTGAAGTTGTGACTTACTTTAGGATGGTGGCGAACGGGTATTAACAAAATGTGTCAGAGTATCAAGTACAGCCACTACTCGGGCGGTCGTTGAAGCTCTTACCGACAAATTTCTTCCAGATCTTAAAATGTTAACTGATGATCACTATTCATTATGGGAGGTTTGTAATTTATTGCACATTTGCATAATTTTTTGGATCAATTAATTTCAAGGTACATGAAAATGGCACAGAACGAAAACTTGAAGATGAGGAAAAACCACTGCTAGTTCAGTTAACTTGGCATCGTGATGATAAAGAAGGTCGATTCCTTCTACGGAGAGACCGACAAAGTATTATACCATTATCAGTGAGCGGTAATTAATACTGTTGAGCACATCAATCCTCTACATTGTATTAGTAATTTTTTGGTAGAACGTTTGTTGTAGGGATTATATGAAAAAGCAGTTGAAAATAATTTAGACTATCCAACTAAAAGAAGAGGATAATATAAAGCGTGGGCTAAAACGTTTTTCAAAACGAGAAAAAAGAGAACAAAAGAAAAAACACCAAAAAGATATCGGTAATCCATCCTTTGTCATATGGTATTCTGTTTTTTGATTCAAGTTTGAAATGTATGTAATGATAAGTACAATTAATTTGTGTATTTATTATCATGCTTTTTATATCATTTCAACGAGATTTATTTCAGTGACAGTTAACAGCGGGCGTGAGGGAGCAGCACCAATTACGGATTTATATCGTCAAGTCCCACCAAATACTTTTACAAGGACTATATCAAATCCAGAAGTTGTCATGAAAAAACGGAGGGAAAAAAAATTAGAAGCAAAATTAAAGGAAATGGGTCATGGTAACCATTTTTTTTGCTTCCAAAATATTTTTTTTACTACAGTTTATATTTAGGCGGAAGTTTGAAAATTTATGGCGGCGAACTAGTGCCATCGCGTCCATATGTCACAATATTGGTATCAATGAAAGATCGAGCTGATCGGATACTCAGTGAGGCTCTTGAGAAGTATGGTTTGGACTATTGTAGTCCAGACGACTTCGTACTTGTTGAGGTTTGATTTATTGGACCATTAAGATGTTTTTTTCATATCTTGAAAAATTTATTTTAAGCCCATTCTTTGCTCCCCGAAATATTTTGCTTTTAATTTGGTTTAATCATAGCATTTACTATAAAAATATGAGGAAATTACAATTTAGAAATATTAATCCTAATTAGTGAGTTATTGGTTGATAAATATTATCTTTTTCCTATTTTTCGGGTTGCTTTTTGCTTAGTGACAAATGGACTGGTTTTGTTTTGTTTCTGCATAGCGGGAGTGTTTAGACGGTACATCGGTATTTAAAAAAGTAGCCACTTTTCTTGTGTCGTCATTGATCGGTTCATTTACAGAATTGTGACTGCAAACCGAAAATACTATTGTAGTTTTACTTAGATACACTACTTATGGCCTTTATGTTGTTAAATAGACTAGGCATTTCTTATTGCAGTATTATTGCAATAAATTTAAGGTTTTCCCTTTTTAACAGATGCATAAAAAGACATGCAACGTTCGAGGTATCTAAAATAAATTTTTTAAATGTGTTATTCTTGATATGAATGCTATTTATTTCTTTATCTATAAATATGTTTATTTGCATGGAATAAAATTTGCAGATGTCGACGTTCACAGACCAACGTCACAGTTTATCTGATTTGAGCGATATAGAAGGTCGAATAATTGATCCCGATGAAGTTCCACTCATGGAAATGGCATCTAGATGTGGAAATGAGTCGGACACTTATTTTGCGATTAAGAAAAAACCCTCTAATTACCGGTTAGATTTATCATGTTATTTATTATCACTAAATTAGCACATATTTTCGGATTAGTATAGGTTGCTTATTGTTTGCTCCCAAGCAAGAAATTTCTTATCAAATCATATACTTCTGGAAAAATTTACAACAAAATCTCTTAAAGGGCTACTTCTACAGTTAGGGGTTCTTCGATTCTTTCTGAAGCTACCACGACATCACTAATGGCAGTGGATCCAACACTCCTGATTCTAGGTCCTAGTGAGTGGTACTTATATTGATAAGATGCTCTCTGTACACCATAAAATCAAATATTATTAATGGTTTTGAGGAATATTACCAATATAATTATAAAACTATTTTTCTTGTATTCTGATATTCTCCATGTGTGCATTTAAGATTATAATTTGGATTGTAATGTGAAATAGTTTTAGATGGTATGCCTATTCTACCACTGCAAGGTCTACATATTCGCCCTGGTGTCACAGAAATCGGTAGTGATCGTGCTCTTCCTAAATTCTCCGCACAAAACATTTGTGTAAGGCTTTTATTTTTAAATTCTAGAGATTTAAAGTCAATTTATTTTTATTTAAGCTAGAAGGCAATGAGATTCGTGGGCGACATTGTGTTATTACATATATGGATAGAGTTGTTACTATTACTCCCAGCGCATCAGACGCTATCATAGAGGTAGATGATCTACTTTTGAAAATGTCTGTAGTATAGTTTCTTTATATAAAGGAATATTTAGGTGAACAATCGACGTATTGCTCAAACTGAGATACTGAATGATGGTAATACGGTTCGTATTGGTAATATAAACATATTCCGTTTCGTACACAATCAGGTTGGTAAAATTTGTAATATTTATGTCATCAAAATATTTGTTTGAAACCGGTTTTAAATGTACTATTATTTACTCATACTTAATTTTGAAAATTATTGTGAATTATCGCACTATTATGTAAGATTAATTCAATATTATGTATTGTTCTTACTGTTTATAAAACATTGCATTGACATTATTTGCAGCAAACTCATAACGAAATGAAACTACATACTGATTATAGTCAAATGACCCAATCAATGTATGCAACTAGGTAAGGTGTAGTTCTTAGTATTGGATTCTGGAAAATTTTTCAGTACGCTAGTATTCAACATTTGGCATGGCGATGGTAAATTCTTAGTTTAACAGATTTTTTAAATGCATGTATATGAAAGTTGGATGTATTATAAGCCACGAAAACGAGAAGATTTATTAATATAGTTTCATCTTTCTGAACAAAATGCTTATATAACTTTGATGTTTATGTCTTCCAATTTTTGTAAGTGACCAGCCTACGGTAGTAAATTTGTTATTAAAATTAGTTGTGGTCTAATTAATTTCATTAATCTATTAGCCTGCCAAGTTTGCATGTTTGTTGAACTGATTCAGTGTCAATATCACTTCTTTGGCATGTTGGAATGACAAATTTCATTATAGGAATGAATGGCTTCGTCCTGTATTCACTTTTATGTGCACTTACTAAGTTGATTTTAGAGTGTCTATATATATATATATATTTGACTCTGTTTTAGGTTTTTACTGTTGTTCAATACTTGTGAAAGTTTGATTTTATGAGCTACAGTTTTTAAGTATGTTCATTTTTTCCTTCTAACAATTCTATATCAAGTAGTGCGCCAACTTTCAAGTGTCCACGTATTTCAAATTATTCATCAAAATGTTTTATAATAGTTTTCTCTGTGCGGTTGCGTTCTTGATAGCTTGAAATAACTATTAGAAAATATCAGTACATATGTTAAATTTACTAAGAAATCTATTTTAAGTTATTTTTATTCCACCAATCGTTATTATATTAAAAGTAATTCGTTCGCTCTTCTCTTTACCTCTAGACGTTTAACTGAGCTTACATTGCATATGTTTGTCTATTGTGGTGTCAAGTGAGCGGGCATTGATAATACCCTTTCGCATAGAATGTCCGCCAATCGATTTTCGATTGCTTGAGTGATTGAGCACATTATCATTTTCACTTTCTTTAAATGGAGTTCATCTTAACTCTTTCTATCCCCAACTGACATTTAGGCATTATTTTTTTATGTTGATTTGGCATTTGAATATTAGTGGTCTCTTGTAGTTCGTTAGAATTGATTTCTTTTCTTATTATGTTGTCTTACGTAAACCATATGCGTTTTCTATAGTGTTTTAGATCAACACGGCATGCTGAATATTGCATAACCATGTACTAACCAATCAAGCGAAACTATGCGTCAATACGTATTCACGGAATGCTCCATGGGCAATTTTTCTGGTCGTGGATGCAAAAGCCAACAGGGAGGTAACTCTTCAGCTCAGTCACTTGCCTCTGCGACATTAACATCATCTCAGTTGAAGAGTCTGTAAGTGCATGTGGGATGTTTGTGATAAATTGTTTCATAGCATGAATTCGTACTTGCTTGTTTTGTGGAACATTAATAGAAATATCGATAAGAGTACGTCTATAACTTTATTTCAATTAATATGAAATTCCTCTAAAAAGAAGTTTATTTTTTGGTTTTAGTGAACACGATGACAAATATGCCTTGAAGATCTTAAGGTGGAATTTTAGGAGTATGAATTAAAGTTATTTAGACTCATGTTTGAGTTTTATCCCTTATTAAAGTACGTAATTATTATGGACAGCCTTGCCTATTAAACACGTTCATTGTTCTTAATTACTATTCACTATGTTAGTAATAGTTATGTTTGCTTATGCTTGCTATTAATCTGTCGTGTATGGAGTATAATAATCTGCTGTAAAATCACCTGCTCTTTAATTAGTATAGCAAATTTATATTACTAAGGCTTATTTTTGCTGGATTGTATTTAAGAATTAATGCGGCACTTCTTTTTTTCTTTTTTATAACATATATTAGACGGATGATTTGGTTTCTAGGATTTATTTCTTGCAAATCTATTTTTTTGCACCTAGGATAGGGCAACTTATTTTAGATACAGTTTCCTATTAATGTTTCCTCACTTTGCTCATTAAATTTTTAGTCTATCCGGATCATCTCTTTGCTCAAGACAAACAAATGAGCAAGTGGATCAAAAGATGGGAGATTCTAGCACCTTTGTTCCCAATGGTCTACCAATATCTCTTCAAATAGGCGACTACAAAGTGTGGGATTATCTTGTGGAGGTAAGAGTAGTATATGTAGTGTTAGTACTAGAAATGGAGATTTCATAACTTGCAGGTTATGTCCCGTGGCTGGTCTGATTTTGGCTCATTTCGACTTTCACCAGCGTATTCCCTCTATTTGGCGCTAAGGTTTTTTCACTCCCATTCTAAGCCATATTTGGTCCAGTTCTTCACCCGAATAGCACATCATATGAATCAGATAGCACAGGTTATATTTTTATTATTTAAGTAATTTTCATAATTTTATTACTTACTTGACTACTTTCTTGAACGTATTTAACCAGTTTAATTAATTAGGAATGTTCATCTCGAGATGAATTGTTATTCTGGCTGGCGAATGGCAGTGAATTATACTACCTGGTAGAAAAAGATCATGAACTGCGGACTTCACCAAGGTACTACATTTATCCTTATCAATTATTGTTATCTTCATGAGCAAGTACTTTAAATTAGTACAGTAAAAACGTCGTCTCATATTTATAGGTCAGGTCATTTGGGATCTGTTGTTGAATATATTTTTCGTCGGTTATGTATCGTATTACTGGGATCATTGCGACCTGCATGTTATCCATTAATGGAAATATATCACGACAATGATGATGGAAGTGGTTAGTTCTAATTATAACATTTTACTCTTAGACATTAAGCTCTTAATATTTTCAGTAGAAATTATCTCTATACTGGATAGCACTCTTCGTGCAGCGCGTGCTTCCCGACTGAATGCAGCGTTGACTATTCAGCTTTGTAGTCATATGTTCCACGATATAAATATCACAATTTTCAACTGTCTAGTCGGTATATCTGTGGTAAGTGGATTAGATACGGGCAGTACATGGATTTGTCTCTTACATTTTGTATTACTTGTGATGCATCTTAAGCATTTCTTTCAGTATTTGATTTTAGCCTGTTCAACTAACTACTCAATTAGGAAAGTGCTTGCAAGTTAGATTAACGACTATTTACAGGTATTTAAAAGTTATGGCTGTATATTTGTTCGACGATTTATTTATTTATTTATTTAAGATGGGCGGAACAAATGGGAGTTGAACTTGCTGCTGAGTGTCATCTTGATCGTTGTAGACAAGCTGCCAATTTGTTAGCAGCACAAAAAAATGATGTTGCTGCGTTAGGAGCGACATGCTATAAATTAAATAGTCTCCAGGTATTTTAACTTTTTAAATAATTCTGTGACTCTAAAAGTAGTTATAATTGATAGGATATGTTATATATATATAATGTATTTTTCATGTAACAATGAATAGTGGATGTTTAGGTTCGATATCTTCTCTCTCATTTCGTTTTGCAAGATGGTGAAATTCCTTGTGATAATGATGTTATGGCCAGAGTCTTTGGACTAGCTGAGCGTCAAGCTGATGAGTTAACTATTGAAGTAGGTTTCACTTAAAATCGTTTAATCGATTTTTTATTAATGTAGTTTTATTTTCACATAAAATTTAACACTTTTAGGATGGATTAGCACTGAGCCTTGGAGAGACAGAAGAATTGTCATTGCCTTTTTTACTTCCTCAGGATGGATATACAGCTGGTATGTTAACTATTTTTTGTTAGTATGAATTAAACATGTCCATTTAGCTATTTTTTTATACAAAGTGGATAGGAGGGCAAATTTTAAAAGTTTTGTAACTTTAACCCAAAAAAAAAGATACTTCAGAAACATTTTCTTCGAGATACAAATATTGTATATCAGAGTGATGTATTTTTCGTTGATGGCTTTTTTTGTTTTATCACTGTTATTATAGAGCAACTTCACGGTGCCCCTGATGGATTGATGCAGTATTTGCTGTCACTACAGGAAAAAGGTCTTTGTCACTCTGTTTACTTACATGAATCTGGGAGTGGTTGGCAGCATCTTGTATCTGTAGGTTCATTGGTAAGTATAAATGCACTTTTAACAAATGAGATAGTTTTGAAGAGAAATGGTATAATTTATCATTTTTTTAAGAATCAGTGTCATATGAATGCGTCACAGCAGATTCCCCCCTCTACCACAGTACCCATAACATTAACAAGGAGCGCCTCACAGTCAACACTTACCAGTGTTCCAACAACCCAATTTGTTAGTAAGAATATATAGATACTACGTCTTTATATTTCTTTTACATAGTATTTACAGATATTTATAGTTGTAATAGTTTATAAGATATAAATAACGCTATGAGCGTAGTCAACGATTTCTGTGGTAGTTATCCAATATATTTTGTTGTTGACTATTTTTGCCGTTATTAAAAATATACTCGGAGAATTCAAAACTAATTGTTTAAATTAAAAATAATATATAGACATTGAGCATATTAATACTGAGTGGTAGTGTCACCCAATTCTATCATACTAAGCCTTATGGAAATAACTTCATGTGAAATAATTTTAAAAAGGTATTGAAACTGTGCAGTATTAAAATTACATTAAACTTTGCACTGTATTCTAATAAGAATGAATATGATTTCCTTTAAACTTTATCATTCTTACTGAAAATAATACTGCTTATTTATTTAGGGTGACAGCTTCGGAAGTAATAATGATGATATAACTCATGTTGTTCTGAAGAGAGGAAGCGGTGGTATCGGTTTGAGTATCGTTGCTGCTCAGGTATGAAAAGAATATCAATCAATTTTATTATGTTCCTATTAGTTTCTTCATCTAAAGTATAAAAATAGGTATTCTGTTAATGATAATGATTTATCTAATTAAAGTGAGCTTGTGATTTTTTGGTTCCAGAGAAATTTTTTCATATGTACCAAGTTATTTTAGGGAGTTGGTGATCGACAAATTGGAATCTATGTTAAAAAAGTAGTAGATGGAAGACCAGCTGCATTGGTTTGTTATAGTTAATTATTTGCGCTGTTCTTGGGTTTACTGACACTGTTTATTCTTTTATAGGATGGTCGTCTTTCAGCTGGGGATCAGTTGTTATCAGTTAATGGGCATTCGTTGTTAGGAATATCTCAAGAAGAGTGAGTTTTATGTTCTAGATTATCAAAAATATTTTCAATCCGTAATACCTACATTAAGAAGAAATATACGCAATTATCTCAAGGTATCTGTAAATATATTTTTTTTAAAGAGTACTTTTTGTTAGGGCGGCAGAATTTATGTCAAGAAGTGGAACAGAGGTGCACTTTGAAGTCAGAAAAGGTGCTGCTCTAAGAAATGGACTTTCTACTTGGCTATGTCAACAGGCACCCATGGTATCTAGTTTATTTTCACATTTCTCTTATGAGTTTCTAGACCCAATGTAAGCAACATGGCTTACAGTTTAATTACCTGCATTATATTAATTTGAGAGTTAACTGTTGCTTGAAGAGCCCAACAAAGGTATAATTACGTTATTCTTGGGGCAATTGGGTAGTAATCATTTTTAGGTACTATTTCACATTTAATCCGAATCTACAATCTGAACTATTACCAAATGTAGAATTTTTTTTCACAATGTAAGAATGGTAAAATGCATAATTGAAGTGGCTAAATAAATAGAAAGTTTTACTGTTGCCGTGGAGACAAATACCACTTTTGTTTTAAAATTTCTACTTTTTCATCTTATTTTTGGTTATTCAATGTTCATTAATCGATTATTGACAAAAAAACATTTATCGAATTATGCAGAAATTATATATTTATATTTCCTAACTCCACGTTTTAAACCATTATTTAGTCCATTTCCTCATGTGGAACTGCCACCATCATACCACCATCCCCTTCATCACAATCACAGCAGAACAAGATACCTAATTCTAGAATAGGAGTATCTTCTAATTATGCTCCAATATCGAAATATGGCAGCCAGCAATCCATGCAGACACCGAACTATCAGCGAAATCAAAGTGAGTAAATATAGGTTTTAGCCGAAATTTACTATTAATGGATTTAAAGTCTATGCTTAATAGGATGCTTTGTTATTACATATAGGTCGAGATATTTTTGTAGTTGTGTAAAATTATAGCTAATTCTGCTCGTCCGCAAACTTTCTTTGAAGTAAATCAATATGGACGATCGATATCTGCTTCGGAAGTCTACCAAAATGATGTCTGTTAAGTGCACAAATAAAAAAATATATAGCATTGCAGTAAAAATAATCTATTATTTATTTAATTACAGCCAAATATATCATTTTCACAACGTTCCCTTGCAAGTACAGCAGGTTCTGGATTTGATCGACTGCCTGCCCACTATAGACAATCGAACAGGCCAATTGTTTATCAGCCTTGTGTGTTATTTCTAAAATTAAATTTGTCTTAATCATTATCGTTCTTAGTATTAAATCCACGAAGGGTACTCACAAAGAAAATTCACTAAAGCCATGTAATGTGTTACGAATATAACTATTGTTTATTAGATGTTTTTATTAGTGCCAATTTTTTTCAATATTGACCTTATAGCGCGTCAGTCATGTGTTTCACCATCGGCTTTGCGAAAGAGCGCGCAATCACCCGTGTCTCTTTACCGGCCCCCCAGCACCAGTGGCATTTATAAACCTCCTAGTGTGACAAATCTCTTTGCACCGCCAAGGTTGTTCACTCATAATGCTAATTCAATTTATTCAATATGCCTAGTTTTAAAAAAAATATTATATGAAACATTTTTGAAATTATTTTAAATGCAGGTCTCCCAATCCACTTCAGGGATATGTTAGCACAGCAACTAGGGAAAGTAATCAGGATCTTTTTCGAGCAGTTAGTATAGATAAGATAAATTATTTGTAATTCACGTATTTCTAGGAAACAAGTCTTATTCAGAGTTTGCCAATATCACCTACTGCTCACTCATCACCTCGAGAAGAATACCGTAATCTTCCTCTAAATTCTACGGCGATATCCAATCTTGGATGTCAACAACCCTCACCAAGTCCACCAAAAAATCCAACAGCGAGAAGTTGTGCTCTATCCTCTCGATTGGGGATTAATACGAATATTCCACGTGCTACTGTTGGGCCTAGTTTCCAAAATGGGTGTTGTGGAGGAAGTGGTTACGGCGTTTTGAATACATTGCCTAGAAACCAAGAGTCGGCCGTAGTTCACCCAATGAAGCATGAAACAGACATTGAAAATAATAGAAGAGATGTGACAAAACGTGAAGATGAAAGAGCAACTACAACATTTGGAGTGAGAGGGTCTTTGCCAACGACATTTAACGAGGTATACCGCTATGCATTCTGATTACTTTGCAATTCCTTATTTAAGTGTCGTGTATTTAGTATCGGTCTTGCGAACAAAGTTCGAGTTATGAAGGTGGGCAAAAGAATCTGGAGAAGACCAATACATCTCTAATTGTAAGTTAATATTGTACCTAGCAAGAGGGATGCGTAAAAACTACCGCTGTTCAGTCTCGTGATGTTATGAATAATGAACTGGATAGGCTAGATGCGAAGGAATCTGATATGAGCAACGAAGAGATGCGGCGTTATCGGTATGTGATATAGTTCTATTGTTTTGAACAACGTAGTCATGTAGATCTACTACTACAGTGAGCTACTACATGTGGAAGGTAATCGTTGTATTAGTGGTGCAGACCCATTCGTTAAGAATCGAACAGAGACACTCATAGATGATGTAGACACGAGCCCGGAAAGGAGTGCTATCAGGTTACCTTTTACTCGATTTTATTGTTGCTTGTAGTGGTAATATGTCAAAATTAACGAGGGGGGAAGCTACTTTCAGTACAGAAAACATTTCTCCTGACGAGAATAAAAGAGTTGACAAGAAAAGTACTCAGTTCGAAGTCCAAAATAATATTAAAGGAAGTGAAGATTTGTTCGAATCACCGGGTGTAAGTCAATTCAATAATATTAGTGCTCCGCATTCTCAGTTTCAAAAAGGATCAATTGTTAGATCGTTGGAGCTCAAGAAGTGTACAGAGACCCACGCCAAAGAAGATTAAATGAACTTCAAGTAAGTAAAGTAATCTAACTGTTGGACATGGTTATGCTAAGTTATGAAGTTTGCAGGAACGCCAAATGTTAGCACTTAAGTCTTCAGATGGCGTACAGTTGGGTTTTCGCGACAAAATGAAGATGTTCGCAAACCAGCTAGGTGAATCGTCACCCAAACAAAGAATAAGCGCCAGCAGTGCTGAACGTCAAATCGAAAATGACAACTAGATACCCGTATGCTCAGTTTGCGCATCCGAAAACTGTAATTATAAGCTTTCTCTGTGCAATGCATTCTTATTGCTTGTATGTTTATACCAATAACTACTCACACCTTTAAAGCCTCTCTCAATAGCAATGAAACCTATCCAATTTTAACTCGACATTAGATCAGAAATAGGCGTTGTAAGATATTTGCTCCTACGTGAATTTCACATGTGTTGACAATTCATTTTCTGTGGTTGATAAGATGTAATTTATCACTTTCCTAAAATTACCTATGCAGTTTTATTACTTAATATATAAACACGTTTCTCTTGAAAAACGTCACACAGTTGTTTCTGGAGTAGCCGTAAGATGGTACCTCCGAAATTTCAAGGTAACACCATCACAGTATGATTGTGTCATACGATTTGACGATCCATTTTCTATAACCCGGTGGATGTTTTCAGTAGACCTGGTGTGGACGTGGGCAAACCTTAGGCTTTTGCATTCCTTTCTACGTTTGTCTGATTTATCTACACCTTTAGCTGTCTGGGGATGTCTTGCGCAGACTTTCTTTGGTGAAATGGTCTGATCGAACGGCCTAAATTCAATTCCTAATGTACATTTCTACAAAACTGAATATTATCGTGCACATACTTTTCTTTCTCTTTCGACTTGATTTCTTTTCTCCATAAAATTTCTGGTTGTGGCAGCCCTCCCTTCTCCGTCCCGCATATCTCTATTGTTGATTCACATTCCGAAGGTAACGATCTTATCTCCTACAAAATCTAAAAGTGATCTAGAAATAATGACGGTAGAACAATACCCTGAACTATAATTAGTTTAAAACACCTTCAGACTTCGATTCCTTGCAAAGAACCAACTTTTCCTCTCTTTAAACTCTCTACTTGGTGGGGAATCATTAGGAAGAATGGATTTCTTTTCAAATGGCCGTTGTTCTGGAATTTCTTTGCGTTTACTGCTTTAACGTTTATGAGGATTGTCCTACCATTTAAATTTTCACACTGTTTACTCATGTACTCCGCCCACGATGTGCTTGCAACGAGTAGTTCATCCAATGTAACGTTGTCGTAATTTGGACTCCCCATTGTTTCTCGTCTTTCACACCTCGTAGGAGGCGGTGATGGAAATAGGAGTGGCGAATCAGCTATCGGCGTGGGCTGACAAAACATTAACTCATCTGATACCATTAAATGTATATATTGTTAAATGTTTGAGTTTGGTTATCAAATTATGTGCGCTATGGACAATAGAAACGGCAATGTTCAGTGAAACTACATAAGGTTAAACACTAACATAAAACCCATTGAAACACTATTTTCCAACCTCCTTTAATTCCTGTTCCGATGGTACCAGCAATTTTCCCATTATAACCCCTAATAAACTAATCAATTGTTCCCAATAATCTGGAACAAAGAAATGAGTACAAATGTAGGAACCCGCTTCTGACATCAAGGAGATCAAGAGCAATGTTGCTTAAGCTTAGTATCCCGAATGATAACGATGCATTAACAAGACGTACTTGTACCAAGCATAGAACTGCAAACTAAAACATCGTTTTCCATCCTCACTTCCTTGCTGTATTATCATGCCAAACAGAAGAAAGGAAAAAGATAAGATTAAGATCTAAATTTTTAAGAATTAAGCGATTTTTATCTCAAAAAGATGAGCCTTCCAACAGCTTGTACACCTCTGTAGATTAACTTCGTAAAATTAGTGGGAAAAACCCCTACTGCTATAACTACAAGCGCCAACTGAATTAGAAAAACCAACGAAGAGAAATTTTACATGCTAAAGTTAAAGACAATACATAAAACGAGATGAAATTTGTATTACTGAATAGTCCGTCGAAGAAATCAACTGTTTCTGGTAGAATATTACATTACAAAAACCGACAAGAACCATTAGCGGAAGCACTGGACCATATCCGCGTCCACCTTATATCCCATTTGTACTCACAGAGGCTCTTTGAAAATTTGTTAAAGCACCCATCTCAAAACTGGTTATCCACGGAAATCTCAATTACATTCTCTTACCTCATTCGCTACAAGGAGATAAAGCTGGTGCTGAAAATAGAAAGACCTCGGAACTTGAAATTGAAATTCGTCCAAAAGTTGACGCGTATAACTTGCAGTAGTATCCACATGGCTACTAATCCAGTTAGAAAACCAACTCATAGAGCCACTATAAAAACTATTTCCATTATTCTCAGCGAAAGGCAACTAATATTAAGATTTTTGATATTACTCATACTAACCATGCTGAGAATTGGCTTCATGAATGCTGTCTTTGGTAGTTGCACCGGTATTCCCTTCAATGTTTCCTCTTCAATTATTCCCTCTTCTGGTGTGTTTTCTCGTAAAGTTACTGTCTTCATACCTTCAATTATGTTGTGACATGAGCTACTTAACATTATAGAATTGATGATTTTTCATTTATTTGTAGTAATTATCAAATATTGAGACTATTGGCTCACATGTAGTTTCCTTGTTGCACAAAGTTCTAGAGTTTTCCTGGGTAGCGTAGCTACTCATCGCAGATCCATCTTTAGAATACAATGGAATCCTATTCATCGAGACATCTTGGACTGACTGGAAATAATAGCTTAAACGTTCTTTCCTTTCACTTAGAAAACTCAACTCACCTGCATATTCATGACATGCATAGTTTTTCCCTCTGTGCTGGTCTGTTGAAGGGGTCCAGGTGGTAACGACGTAAGACTTTCACCGGATACCAGTCTAAATATCTCTGAACAACATTCGACCAGTGCTCTATTAGCATTTCGCCTAAAACTGAGATATTTTAACCTGTTTCCGGGTATTTCACTTCCTTGTATCGATTTTGTAGAAGCATCTAATAGTGATTTCCTAGAATCTGACCTAAAAATACAAGGACGTTTATACCGCTGGATCTACCATACTCACATACTATACCTACATCTTCACTTGGTATAAATAATATTCTTCAATGTATTCTATGACATCATCGTCTAGACAGTACTTAACCGATTCTCCCCTATGGAGGGCTGTCCTAAAATGAATTTAGTTCAAACCACAAATGCAAATTTATTTTGGCACTTCAGATGTGTGAAAACACAGGCTAGATTGTTATAATTTAGAAGTGAGTTATAAATAATCCGTCCAATAGTTAAGTGTTGGCTAAAGATTAGCTTGAAACCCGGAAAAACCAACTATATAAAGTAAAAAAACTCACCGTACACGCGCCGATCTAAGATCGTTCGGGAATGTTTCGTCCTCGATTAGGTATATGTTTTTCTGAAAAATGTTAGACTATAAAACTAGTATTTAGAACTCCTGGATTTATGTACTTAAAATAACCACAACTAGATAAAAACAATCTGCTCTAGAACAACCTCATCCTCATGTATTACTTCATATTAAATTTCTTACAACCTACTGCTAACCTGATTTTTCCTCAATACATCCATCAGATAGATTGTATGTGCTGGTCTATTATTGCCTCTCTGAACAACCACAAGTCCATGTTGCTTTAATAGATCTCGTATCTACAAAATACATTTATCTATTTTATTCTATTTAACCTATCCTACATATACCAAATGCTAAGATCCAGGCCAAACAATTAACCTCCATTTGGTTCCACATGCAATACGAGTCATCAGTGACTTTAGCGAAATCATCTAGAACATTACTTCCACAGAGATACATAATCCGAATGTCCCCTCCATATTTATGGATAAATTTCTGTAGCACAAAATGATTACAAGCATATTCCATATAATTAGTAGTAAGGATATAGTGGTGCTAACCTTCTGATAGTACTTCAAAACAGAGATTGGTTTGACTTTAGTTTGTTGTGAACATTCCCAATGACCAGCACTACAAATTATGGTTATAGGTACAGACGCTGAATCATTTTTTCTTGAATTTACGTATCTTGAAGTTCTTTCATCACATTCCTTCTTATACTAAACACAAGTTTATCTATACTGAAGCAACAACTAGTATATCATGTAACACATCAAGTTCTAATCCTAGGTGCTTACTACTTAATGTGAAAGAAGGACTAATTAAAGCCACTTTCATATTGTTGAATCTTGTATAAATCTTTAATGTGTCATGGGTTAATATGCGACCTTAATATTTTTAAGGTTCGATTTGCCTAAGGAATGTATAATTTAATTGAAATTACAGCTATATATTGGACCCACTATATCCAATAATTCTTCCTGACAGCTGCTTCCACCATTCTTAGCCTATGTTTGGCCGCGGGTTGGTTCGTTTGGGAATGGAAATCATTGAAAGGACTCATAATACCCTGGAATAATTATTATAGAACCATAAAATGTCAGGAAAGTAAAGTTACAACTCGCTAGCAACCTGATAAAATAAAACCAATGAAACGATACGAGGATTCATGTCAGTACTAAGAAGCAAATCACAGTGAATGTCCCGCCAATTCTAGACATTTCATCTTGATCTACCACTGAGTTATGCTGTTTTTGCAACATTACTATTTCAATAGTAGTTTGATCGATTCTCCCGCCTTTTCTGTACAATTTATAATGTGTAAAGTTTTGTAGGAAGTAAATTTTTTAAAGCCATAATATGGCTTATTATCTAAAGTGTGACTGTAAGAAACTAATATTAAAATTTAGTACTGATAGATACTACCCTGTTATGTTCATTATATTTCTTTAGTTATAAAAATGTGACAGAATTATTTGAAATCTCATGTGAAAATAACGAAATGTAAATGGAACGACCACTGACCCACTAAACAAGCAAACATTTAGCATTTACCTCTACAACGTGATAGCCTAGAGTTCGTTCGAGGTAATCTCTAGCTCGTTCTAGAATTATTTAACCTAAGGAAACTTTTCTTTAGAAGAATTTTTAAATGAAAAACATTGAAAATTTACTAACACTGTATGACTATATCCAAGTTCAACTCACCGAACATTCTCAAGTGGGCATAAGTGGGTGGGCTGAATGCACCACAGGAAACGAGAACAACACGGATACCATTATTGCTAGAGGGAGATTGGTCCAAACTCATGAACGATAACACTAGAATTACAGCAGTCACCCATTTATTAAATAATAATAAGAATAATGGTCCTGTAGCCTATACTGAACTGAAAAATATATATCCTTTAAAACCATAATTGTATGCTAGTTTTGTATGGCTGTTCACAAGCTCCAATTGTTTTAGTTTAACAAATGGTGAATAGATTGATGAATATCACAAAAATTTAAGTATTGATGACTTGTAGGATTAATTAGTCATTTTAATGGTGTTTTATCCAGTAATTAAATCCAAGATAAAGGCCGCCCATGACTTCAAAATACACACTGCTCGTTACTTTGAGTGACAGTAATTAGTCTGAAAGTGACACTGCTAACAGCCATGGTGAGAAACAGTTGCAAACAAAACATTTTCATTTAATGGAACAATAAGTAGCTACTCATATCAGTACAAAATATAATGTTTAGTAAACTATACAATTGTAAACTCCTTTGCATACCCATGAATTAATATATTAAATATAAGGATAAAATAATGTTCGGAGCTACATTATAGAAAACTACAGCACTATTTCATTTTTATTTAACGTTATGAATAATATAGAAACACTTTGAAACAAAATATCTCTAGAATTAACTGAAATATTTGGCATTTCATAATACGAGAGCTGCGTAAACATTCAAAGTAACAATTACACAAAACCCAGATGTATATTGTAACGACCATATGGAAACATAAGAGAAAGTTAGTAGTACGAGGAAACTCAGTAATATCAATGCGCAATCTCTGTGTGGTGACAATGGCACTGCGTACCTCGATGAATTTATGGTCATAATAATCATGTGCCATTTTAAATTCAGCACGCTAGCCAGGAAGTTTGAGGTATTTAATGCGTAAAAACTCGGATTTAGTTGGAGAAAGGGTTTCAAGAAAATGAATGCCACTGTGCTAAAATCGTAGAAATTAAAACAAAGAAGCAGTACTAATGAATGGTACCCAAATCAAATTATCCTTAAAACTGTTCTTATTGATCTAGTTGTTTCGGGTTAAACCCTCTTATGTGCTACTATGTTTTACTTTCACCTTTACACACTGTAACAGTAATTAGATCAAACTTTTTAGCCTTCAGAATACTAGGAATATAAAAATGAGTTATGTGAAACCAAAGAAAAATAATAAAACTATATAAATGTCCCCTAAAGGAAAATCGGTATTAGAACAGAAGTATTGTGGCTGCAACATATGTACTAAAGGGTCCCATTTGTTGATGATAGAAAATTTCTCACTTGAATCATGAAAAAGAAACAGTATAAATTTGTACTGAAACTGATTTTAGTAGTTTCTCTAATCACGGTTCCTAATAATTGAATTTAAGGCTTAATAGTAAAGATATTATGCTTAAATTGCTAATAAGTAAAATGCGGATTGATAAAATACAGATGTTTTCAGTACCAATTATAATATGCTACTTGAATAAGCGTTTGTAATTCTAGAATTTTAGGTGAAACTAGCTTTCTCACGAACCGCTGTTTGTAGTCATGACTTAGCAACTGCATAATCATTATTTGTTAGACATTGGTTATTCACTAAATCAAATCGTAGGTATAATATTATAATATTACACAATTATTAGTGAAAAAATATTGGTCGATATACTATATTTTTGGCACTATTAGAAAACAAAATGCTGTTTATTTTTAGCTATATTCCAAATCTAAAAAAAATAAATATTTCTGAGAATTTTGTTAAAAATAATAACTCTTACAAGAATCTATGAAATTTGAAATATTGATGTACATAATATATGACAGTCTCATAGTTCACATTCAATTAAAGTAAAGCCGCTGGGTGTTATGCTCGCACATTTGAAACAAGTGACGCAATTCGCAGGAAAATGAGGAAAACAACAGACCTCTTAATGGAGACATTGGGAAAGAATAGCTGTCGTTCCCACAAGATATCTACACTTTTTGAAGATCAACTGTATTACGAAATCACGACATAATAAATCTTTTTGCATTTGATGTTTACGATTTGAAATGCTTAGTATTGGTAAGTAATTCTACAGTCAAAGCACAAGCTTGCAGCTGGATTATAAAATATGTTGAACTTTTAAAAGAAGAGAAGAAAATAACGATCGAGACCTTCTAGAAGTTGCGAGGAAATAGCAATTTTTTTTAAAAGTAGGAATTCCACAAATATATTCTTAAAAACATTACTCATCCGTAGTTGGCAAAACTAATTCAATATCAACAATAGCTTCTGTATATTACAAAACTGTAGCCCACAACAAAAGAATAAATTACAAACTCAAAATAAGAAAAATAGGATATATCGGAAAACATGTCTTAGCGGAAAATAAGTGCTTTTACAATTAGCTATGAAAGATTGTTCTTAGATATAGAATGGACGTAAATCGCCATTAAAGCTATATAAGAAAACTAATCTTTAAGGTTTCGAATTTCCGACTGTAGTTCAATCGTGATACGTACATCCGTTGTGCAACTGGATGTCGAAATGACATGTTGTCAGGTGACAACAAAAGTGGATGGAATATGCGTTGTGACAAAATCAGTGTTAAACGCACCGAATACACTCAATATTTAGTAATAAGGTGGCAGAAAATTATATCCTGAGAACCGGAAAATAGATGGTTTGGCAAGCGCTAGAGAATTTATGAGAATCACATCAAACTAAGTGTTAACAGAACGATTGGATATATTAGTTTGTATAAAACTTAGTAGAATAAAGTTATGTAGATTATCAAATTCAAGTAGTAATCATAAGTTTAGGAACTTCCCAATAGGACATAACTAGATTTTGCATCCTCAGGGACATAAAGATTTCCAAATTGAGCCAGTAACATAATCAGTAGCATTATGGGAAACAGGAAGATTTACGTCCAAATTCTTAGAAACCTTAATCATTACTAGGAACTTTTCATTATAGACAAGTTAAATATAACTAATTTTCAGTATTAAAGAAATATTATTTTTAAAGAGATGAAAGTGGAAAATAAAGAGCTCATTGTTATCATATTAGCTTTCTAGTCTGCTCGGCACAGACCGTTGTGGTTTTCACAACGACTTTCGAGAAATCAACTATTTGTGGTTCATGCTCTTCAACTGGAGAAACCTGATCTGGTCGCTGTTTGCTGCTCAAAACTGCAGACAAATCGTTCATTACGTGATTTTTTTACTTTGTCTAAGTTATGTAGTTCTAAAACTACTGATTGGTTACTTAAGAAGGTGTCAGAGGCAACATTATTTTTAACTTTTGCAGGTCTGTGATGCTAAAATACCATATTGGTATTATCGAATAAAGCTTACGTACAGATCGGAAAAACAAGTTATACTTTTAGCTTTTCTGTGAAATAACATTCGCAGCAAAGTGAAGTTCTTCGCGTCACCTCTTCCTAGTTTAAATTTAAAGGCCATGTTAATCTCTCGCAATCTAGATGGAATTCAAGGCATTTTGATTCTCAGAATTCCAGCAAATACTCGGGTTTTTTTAAATTTCAATAACTCCACTTCTCAAAAAAACAAACTTGAAGTATTGATATTCCAACGTTTAGTTAATGGATCTCAATTTTATTGTTTTTTCAAAGTAAATAACAGCTACAATTAGTGTCCTACGGTGTCCAAATTGATGGGAGACTTATATGACGATTGATATTAACTATAGTGTATTTGATATAGTACTGTCTATTTATAGTTGTTACAATCACTGATG
>JAJAVP010000270.1:95757-141545 GCA_020740425.3 Heterorhabditis indica | reverse complement strand
TTGATGGGAGACTTATATGACGATTGATATTAACTATAGTGTATTTGATATAGTACTGTCTATTTATAGTTGTTACAATCACTGATGCGCTCACAAAAATTACTGAACATGATTTCGAACTCCACATTTAACCACAATATTCTATTGTGGCTTTTATTTTCACTAACAAATGCGTGAATTTTTTTCATGACGGAATTAAGCTGAAATTCAACTCAGTTATTCCACGTTATCGACAATAGGAGAAATTTAGAGTCGAATCACATGCACGACCAGTAAATGCATGAACATTTTTCATGAATATTTATATTTAAATGTCGTTAGTGTGCAATAAAAGTGTTCAGGACATCTTAGAATAATGTATACTTATTAAAAATTTGTATATGAGGTTTCATGGGTGGTATCACATTGCATTAATTTTGCTGTAATCATAAATTTTTTGGTGAAAACTCTCATCTATTAAACCATTTGGTTTAGCATGCAATGCATAATATATTGCAAACAAGGATTGGTTTTTTCTTACATATCGTATTGCTTGCTTATAGTTATTCCCCATTCATTATGAAGGTCCTATCATAATTGCCTGAATTCTTCCTAAAATGAATTCTAGCTTTAAAATAATTTTAAATTTTGCAGTATGAAACGAAGTATCCCAATTACGAAAATGTAGTTTGAATTTTTGAGGTATTATTTCTGAGAAACGATGCATTTCATTACGCCCGTATAAATTGAATTACTATACAAGGAAACAGCCATTTACACCAATTTATACTGAAATCATAGAACCACTTCTAGCACTACTAAAAAAATGTTATTTATCAATGTTGGAAGGAGTCAAACTCATTTCAGGCAACACGAAGACACCTTTAACGTTCAGGAAATTAAGAAAAGCTTATTATTGTAATAACCTACTGTTTTGAGGAACCAGTAAAATTTTCTTTAACATATAGTACATTATACTGTACTTGCATAGTATTGGTATATAAAAGCTACTATACGCTGTTGTTAGTCACACTTTCTTAATTGCGACAGAGTAAACAATAATAGTGATCACCATTAATTAATATACATACAAATATTTTCTGAAATTTTAGTACTTTCCTTGTTTTTTTTCTCACAAATATAATCTTCTTACATAAAAATATAAGTGGAAGTGAGCAATGAAGAGGAAAAAGGAGGAAGTTGTACAATAAAAACAAGACAACAACTACTGTGGTAACAAGGAGTCATCTAGATCATCAAATGAATCCTCCTTTTGCGTCTTTTTTCCACTTGTTTTCGGTCGAGCGGTCCCATTTCCTACAGGGTCCGAGTACGAAAAGTCAGCGGATTCTTAAATTAAAGATGATGCAAAAAGTATATCTGTTGGTATTTACATTTCTCACTTGTATTTAATTAGGACAAACAAAAAATAACCACAAAAAAAGTGGTAAGGAGATAAAAGTTGATCATACTCATGTCTCTTTGTGCAACAAGAAATGGTTGGTCCTCGAATGTAAATTTTGCGCTTGACATTCGTAGACTGTTAAGAGATGTAGGTCTATCTCCTGAATATAAATCTAATTTATTACTATTTTAGCTTACTGTTAGATTATTTTTCGGATGTCGTTTTAAAATGTAAAACATACCATTTGCTTGTGGTAGTGGTAAACTTTGTGCTGAGTTAACATTCTGTCGTTTACCCTGACTGCTGTCTGATTCTCTTTGCATCCTAAGTTGCCGAACTCTTTCAGCTTTTTCTAACTTATCCGTGTATTCCTTTGACTCTGGCATGCCAAGATCAGAAGTTATGCGTACAAGAAATTTCAGACCTTTAATTTAAAGAGATATCTCTTTTACGAGTTAAAATGTGGTTTGAATCAGCAAGTGAAAGAAAACAGAGAACTAGGATATAGAAAAACTTTAATATATGAAAACAAACACTCAATGTTGGATGGGAATTTCCTATGAATATTTCTGTACAACTCAAGTGCTTTTTGGTAATTTCCAGCTCTTCGATATGATGAAGCCATCATAAGCTGCCATTTAATTTCGCTTGGTCTAAAAGCATCAATATAATTATACCTGGAGTATCACCAAATAGTTCTTCCATTTGTGATTCAACATATTCATGTACAGTTGGTTTAATAGTATGTAATGTATTATATTGATTAAAGTAAGAGTACAAATTTTACGTATTTAATGGATAAAAAGTCAATATAAGAAAACAAACTGCAATATTGAGGCTTTTTCGAAGTAGTTGACTGCTTTTTCAGAGAATTGGGCATCAATGTAATAAGCACCCATCCATTCAATCACACGCATATTTGATGGATAGTAACGATAACTCTGAAAATATACTGTTTCGAATATTTATGTATATATTAACATTCTTTTTTTTAATGCTTAGCGTTTAGTTAAATTTTCATATTCATAAAAAATTATTTAGAACTATGTACAATTCTGTAATATGAAGAACAGTATAAAGTTTTTCCTAACATCATAGTTGCATTGAAAGGCTTGGGTTTTATCTCCTTCGGTATCATAAATCGCAGCGAGTTTGGCGAGGATAGCAGGGTCAGTAGGCGCTAGGCTGTTCGCCTGACTGTACAACTCAATGGCTTGTGCGGTGTCTTCAAGAGATTCGTAGCTGTAATATAATTTCATACGTAGAAACATGAACTAAAAAGTACTTTAGAAAGGATTTCAAATGTTTTAAAATTCCAAATTTCAAATTACACTTATATATTTTTGTAAAACAAATATTTAAGTTTGATTTTGATTTCTTTCTTGCGAATTACTATTTATAATAAATAAACTTACATTGCAGCTAACTGACATAGGACTTGTACATTATTTAGCAATATATTATGCAATTTATAAAAGCAATCAAGAGCCTGCTCCACATTTCCTTGCTGACGGCAAAGAAGACCCATGTTATAAAGAGCCTGCAAAAATCTTTAGACATTTTATCATTATAGGCTTATAATATTGGTAAAATAGCTTTCTCCAGCTTTTTAACTTGAAACTTTTATAAGATTAAATTATACCAAGTAGTTACCTGTACACAACCTGCTTCATTGCTAAGAGCTTCATGGTAGTTATGATAAGCCTTATCTAGATCACCTCGTAGAAATGCTATATTACCTAAATATTTCGTTAATGGTGTTTTTTTCCTATTTTGATAGTTTCTAAGTAATGTTTTATATACTTTTATTAAAACCTTTGCACATTGCTCCCTTTTTTTTGTTTGCAGTAACCCCGCCCTTTCCTTTATATTATGATTCTTCGAAAACTCGGACCATCCAAATATCGTATTTGATTGTTGATTTAATTTATTAAGGATTATTAATCAGGTTAGTATGGGTTTAATTATTTAAGGTTGAGGTCCAAAGATGACTAAACAATTAGTTCTTCAGCGAAATTCAATATTCGCATGACAAGCAAAACAATCTGTGTGACACTCGAAGACAGATCTTTTATACACTATATTTTCATATCACTGCATAGTTTATTTCCTATGATACATACATATTAGGATATTATTTTACCTGCATTTACGAGAGCATTTGCGTTGTAATGATCAAGCCCCAGTGCTTGCTGAGAAAACTGTTCAGCATCTGCCAGTTTTGTTCCACCTTGCTAAATTATGCTTTCACTTTTTTCATATTTGTTTCAATTTGGTATAGAATATTTACAAATACAAACTTACCAAAAGGTTTAGCATGCTGAGATTGTTGGCAGCTGCACTAGCAATTTTTGTTTCTTGCGCATGAAAGACTTTCAAGACCTAAATTTTAAAAGCAACTCTTTACGAAGAGAAACTTTATCAAATAGTAGTTGTGGGCATCTGCCAACAAGTTCGTTGAGTAAAGCCGAACTTGTATTTTAGAAGTGATTTTGAAAATATGTTTCCAAATATATAATTTAAATTGTATTTTTGATTAATTTTAATATTATTACTAAATGTGAAAGCTATTCTAATGGCCTAAGAGATGTCGAAAATTATGAAAATATAAGATACAGCTAGTAGTATCAAAATATTTTTGTATTGAATTAATTTTTAATAAAACATTCTGGAGCAAGATGTTTAATACAGTTTATGATGTGATTAAAAAGCTCTTATCTGCACACCTCACTGGCTCCCTGAAGGTCTCCACTTCTTAAGAGCTCAGCTGCTTTGCTCATTTCCAGTTCTATAGCTAGAGATGCATGAACGGATTGTTTAATTGTTTCAACACACCACTCATATCCAGAAGCGTAACTAAGTTATTGTGGATTTATTGATGTTTTTTCAACAAGTCCCCTTTAGTGTTTCTACTGCTTCCTACAAATTTAGCTTAATGTTTATATAATTTACTCTGGTGCAATAGCAGGACTAATGACTCTTGCTGCTGTTAGTATTGCCCTCTCGGCTTCAATCTTCTTCCTACGTTCCCACTGATGTAGTGTATCACTGTTCAATACTTGGTTGAGAAGAACGTCGTCTTTGTCCTATATAATTTTTTAGTAATTTTATAAATAGTATTATTCTTACAATAGTTTTATTTCTAGCTTTTTACTTTTCTTCAAATCAAAAAAATGTTTTTGATCTAAAACGACATTTAAGAAGTAGTACATTAGGCTTATGCTCATCATCCTCATCAAGTGGCACATCCAAAAGTTTTTGGAAACCATCTCGCATTCTATCAGCATCCTCAATGCAGTATGCCGTCAATACTAAAAGGCTATTATTGGAAACCAACACCAAAATTAAAACTTTATCTATAAAACTTACTTAGATTGAGTGCTGTTTTGAAGTCAGCCCTTTCTTCTACACAATGTTCAAATGTCGACACAGCATCGTCATATTTTCCCATTTTGATAAATGCTACTCCGATATTATTTAAGATATTAATTCTACATGAAAATTTTAATTTTACTTAACATTGTTGACTATTTTAAATACACCAAGTGTCCTGTGAATAAAAGCTGTATTTAAAAAAAAATTAAATTAGAAGTACGAGTCTAAATGTTTACCTAGTTTCTTTCTGAATACTCGGCACTTGGTCGAGTGCCATTCTGTAGTATTTAATAGCTTTGTTGTAATCTTTTTTCTTGAAATATATATTTCCAATATTTACCTGTAAATATACAAACATTCTTTTGAAACAGAGCTGTTAGCCATTTGATAATCAGAAATATAATAAATATAAATAATGTAGACAAACCTTAAGCCGTCCAGAATTAGGAAACATCTTGTTTTTCACTACAATTTGATATGTGTTTAATGCTTCATTAGTCATGTTGTTGTTCATATACTGAATTATACCCCAAATATTTACTCCACACACAGTATTAGCTAGAAAAAATTAAAATATTCTCAATATTAGGATACCTGTTGTGCAAGATTGAATAAAACAGTGAAGGTTAAATCTATGTTCATAGCTTCTACCATGCCCTGCTGTTCACGATATTTGACAACAGCTCTTTCTCGACGACCGGCTTCTTTCGCCTTGTCTAAAGCCTGTATTTAGAAAATTAAGTGCTTTCTGACTTATTTACGTAATCTAGCATGCATAAAGCCTCTAAATGGAGCAACGAACTTAGAATTTAATAACGATGTAGAAAATGCCCGACGAAATTTGTTATTATTAATATTAAACATATACATAATGAAAAATGGATGGTAGTTTTAGCTAAGTACCTCTTTATAGTTTCTTCTTTCCCCAGCGAACAAACTCTCTTTTAGCATATCCATAACCCGATGTTCCATTTCTTTACATTTCTCCTCTGCACTACAATAGAACAACTATAAAGATTCACCTTAATTTGCAATGTTCCTTTCCATAAATTCAAATTATAAACATGGATTCTAAAAATATTTAGTACTGTCATATTTACATGATTAAAATTAGTACTACTAAATCTTAGGATACTAATGCAATGTTGGCACTTATGCTTCAATACCTTGTTCTAAAATTAACATAATTTTAGAGAAAACGGAGCAATCTATATTGACGAAATATCTTCATATATTTATTTAATATATTTATTCCCTGAAACTTTATCATAACTAACTGTTTTACTATCAAGGAAATTTCAAACAATTAAAAAAAAATACCTGTCTGCGTTTTTACTCTCAGCGGCCTTTGCCATTTCTGTTGCCTGAAGTAAAATACAAAGTATATTTTTACTAATGAGATAATATTAAAAATGTGTAATCTATTAAATTGACAACTTCTAACCATTTATGTTTAATTTCAGTATGAGATTTATCCAAATGCCAAAATAAATTCATGAAAAATTATAAACTAAAACATGCGCAAAGAGTTATTATAAAATATAAGACTTGTTACGAATCTTTGTTAGCAAAAGAAGTGTATCCAGCAGCTCTCACTGCAGTCATCGGTCGATTTGGTTCATTTCTTGATCCAGCAGCACTTATACCCGATCTACTTCTAACACCATATGATGATGTAATACCATAGCTTGAAGGAAGAACATTGCCATATGACGATGTAGTGCGAGCAGCCATCGATGTCACCTAAAATACAAGTCATCCTGAGATCAGTAAAAAATTGTTTCGCTTTATTACCTAGAATCTATAGGGTTAACTTTTTATAATCTTCACTCACTGGTCTTCTTCCATAGCTTGATCGAGCTACAGCTTGTTTGAAAGAGAGATCTTGAGCTAAATGCTGAAATTTCTAAATATATAATATATTATAAGATAAGTATACTTTGTCGCATACATGTACTTATTAAACTTACAAAGCTAAACAACAAAATTACCTGAGTGTCATATGCATGTTCATAATCGTCGAATCCACTATAGGGGTCGTTAATCATGATGAGATAAATTAATAGTTGTGCTCTCTATTTAACTGCACTAGGGCACTGTTACTATGGAGACTTGAGAATACAAACATACAGATGTATATCTGCAAAAATGTGCTAGATAAAATCTGGACCTTGGAATTAGTCAATGCCAGAAAGGGGATTTACCTACAAATATCAAATTAATTCTCCTACTCAGCTTCAATTTTGTATTATTATTTGAAAAATATCATTGAATCCGAATAAAGGATACCTCAAGAATACGGCCACCATTGTAGGTTTGATGAAAAATCTCAGCTTTAGTCTAAAAAAATAACGTAATATATACATAATTTGCTAATAATGTTGACCTTTGTTAGCTACTTGTTACAACCAATAAATAATTTAATAATCTTTACGCCTAATATTGAAGGAACATTGTCGTAAGTTGCATAAATAAACCTCAAAACGAATGGAGTATTGCCAAAAATCTAATGAATTGGAGTTGAGTACACTTGTGGCTCAGTTAGACCGCTCTTGTATTTTTGTGTATTTTTGGTTGTGAATGTTTGTTACCATTTCGGATAATAAACAATATTTTTTTATTTATTAAGTAGAAGGTATCTAATGTATATCCAAACATTAGTGAAGACACTGTTGTTTAGTAAGTATTAATTGTGTATTTTATTATTTCACCTTATGAATTTAGAAGTCAAAAAAATTTATGGATCAGTTGTGATATAGATATGATGTAATTATGACATTACTAAATCTCTAAGGAGAGGAATGTTTCCATTTACGGATTCTTTATTATAAAAGTATTTTCATACTCTATTTAAAATATAGTTGATATATAATTACATACTGTGTCCTTATGCCATTAAAAGTTTATTTAACATATTTATAATCAATATGAATTAAGACAAATATTAGTTTTACATGAGGATGAAATATTTCTGATGATATTACGTAGTCTTTTTTCCTATCATATTGTTTTATCTTGAGTTCATCCTGTTTATTTTATGGATTTACAATGGTCTATTTCTTTTACTTCATAAGTTTTACAATCCAAGATTTTTGCTTTGATATGATAAATTCTTAATAGGCGTATGTCAGTATTACTACTTATTTATCTTTCGTTTCCATGATGAATTGGGTATTGAACGTCATAATTCATAGTTATTTAATGTTCTATTTTTAATGGTTGGTTCATTTTCTATCGTCAATTTTATGTACCAGTCCCTTCTAACAATGATACAGTTTACATGTCATGTCTTTTAATAAGAGCACAATACATTAGTTTTCTCTTAAGTATTTACTCGTATTTCAGGAATGAATCCATATTCATTTTTCTTCAAAACTATGATACAGTGAACTTTTTTATTACTATGAATATTTTCAGTGAATTTCTCGATACTATTGAATCATCTCTTGGTCTTTCATCTCATCAGTTTTTGCTTGTCTTCCTTGAAAACGGCGTCTCTCCAGGGAAATGTTAGGTGGTGGTTGTGCGCGTTCTCAGCTAAACCAAGAAGCAAATTACTTGTATTATTTAAGTAAAATATGAATAGTGTTGTAAATACAGTTGAGATGGTAGTGGTGTACGATATCAATAATATATTTTATTTTACTTAATTTTACTACAATATTTGTTTCTGGCGTAATATATTTGAAAACCATGATAGATAAGTGTATACTGAAGTTTTTATTTTCTGAAGTGTTTGTAGGGAGGGTCATTGTAATTGATGATTATCTAATGTCTTGAATCGCTTATATTTGCGCAGTTCTTTCGATTGTTTTTACGATAGCATGTGCAGATAGATGTTTATATTAGTTTTGTTGGACAGTGCCTATTAAATTAATGTTATCGCATTATTTTAAAGGTATAAGATATCTGGAATTGAAGGTTTTTGAACGTATTACTTCCCATATATTTTTACATAGTTTTTATATTTTCATTATTTACAGTTTTCTGTTACTTCGTTTAATCCTATAAAGTTAACCCTGTGGGCGTGGCTTAATAGTCAGCTTTTCAGATGTATGGCTCACAGCCCCCTTCAGCCCCCGACGAAGTATTGGTACCGCCCGTCTTCGACGAAATTGATGAAGTAAGTAAGCATTTAAGGGTAGGAACATTCTTCCAGTAATGACTAAATAATTTTCCTTTATTGGATTATATTTATAACTACGAATAGTTCAGTGGTTATTGACTCATAAGACTTGTTTTATTATTTATTAAAAGACAAAATATTCGTGATTTTAATTGTACGAGAGTCAAAAGTAAAATCTCTATCACCTTATAAACAGTATAATATTTCAGATGTCGGTGGGCTGCGCCAGTTGGCAACTGTTGTCCGTGTCTCTCCATCGGGTCAGTGGGGGAACAGGCGTCTCTTGTGGTCGAGACCGACCTTTTACTCGTTTCTCCTGTAGCTTGCCCTTTTATACTTCTTTATGGTCTGACTTAAAAGGTATACCATCCTGCCGCGTTTTATTGAGGATTGTATACCATAGATCAACTAGATGTATAAAAGAGGTAGTGTAGAGAGCTATACTCTTAGCTCCTATGTCACATTTTTTTCTTTTTTGCTTTTAACTTTTAGTTTCTGCCTCATATTCATAATTTGAATAACTTTATAAATAATTAGAAATCTTAGACATGAAATTCTCTTACCTATTATCCATTTAGTATTTTAAAAAAGTGCTTTACCTTACCCAATGATATTTTAAAATTTTATTTTCAGAAGCTAAAATATTCAACATTTATTATATTACTTGTAACTAAACTAATATTGACTATTCTATTATAGATACCTCAAACTAGTCTGATAGGTCATGTAGACTCAATTTTGATGCCGTTGCTGCTATATAACTACAGTTTTTGGGAGAATATTTGAATTGGTCTAAAATTACTGGCAATAGTTTCGTCTGGAAATTTATGGTATATTAGTATTTAATGATCAGTCTTGTGCCTAGCAAGGTTCAGTTGTCATGTTTACATAATGAACGGCAGTCGGCTGGTTGGATGTTGCTATATGCTATAAATTTTCTGTGATGCGCGAATTGGAGAAGCGTCTTGCGGAGCATTGGATTTTGATGAATTGGTTCTGTGGGAGCCATGCTCTTCAATAGTAATGAGAGGCTATTATTTAGTTGTTATCGTAATATTTGAATATCCATCTCCAATCTTCTATAGTATTATTACAGAGTGGATATCTTTTGCAAATTTTGCGTAGGTGATAATTATTAATTAGTGCTCTTCTAGAGCAGTTGTCGGTCGTTGCGATATATTTCAGATGTACTATTAGGTCATTAGGGGCGAGGCAGTCACAAGTGTTATTTCTTATATTCCATTCCGAGAAGTGTTGATCCACGTTTGCTTTTGATTAACAATGTCTCCCGTGAATAGCAACAACTTGTTGTTTTCTTTACTATATTTTTATGACTGTAAGATCTGCTATTTTTTTCGTTTAATTTAATTGATTTAGTTTCCTTAAGATGGCCAATTAATTTTTATAGTTGGTAACTGATAGATCTTATAGGCTGTGAGCCTTGGGTTCGGCATTGCGGTGTCTGGCGGTCAAGACAATCCACACTTCACTTCGGGTGATCCCGCTGTAGTTATTTCTGACGTAGTCCCAAACGGACCTGCTTGGGGATTATTACAGTAAATTTTTTAAAAATTAATATTAATGAATAATAAAAATTGTAGAAGTCAAATTTTACCAGTAGCATCTTTGATTTGCTGGAATTTTATGTTGGCTTAATACGAATCAACTATTCGATCCTATAAGAGCCTAAAGTATAATATCATATATAGGGTGAACGATCGCATTCTCTCTGCTAACGGAGTGTCATTTGAGAATATCGATTACTGTAGTGCTGTAGACATAATAAAGAACGCGGAGCAGATCAGTATGGTTTGTACAGTTTTCTAAAGTATATTGTATATCTCTTATTATTCTTCCGCTTAGTTGATAAACTAAACTATCCTGTTTCTATATTTTTGTATTCTTTGTTCAAGATAATGGTAGTCTGCCGAAGTCAGCATTCCAGTGTTAAATCCTAGATGGTTGTGTAATCATTTTTGTTTGGTATGTTATAGTAGTTTTTCCTAGATAGTGAAACGACGCGTGGCTATGCCCGTGATGGAATTTGAGCAACGAACACTGAAATTTACATTATCAAAATCTAGAAAGAAGGATGGTATGTTATCAAGTTTGTTTTTAAACAAATAAGGAATCTTAATTATATGGAATACTTGAAGTTGTAGTTCGTCTAATTATATAGATATTTCAGATTTTGGTATTGTTCTTGGGTGCAAATTTTATATTAAGGAGATTAGGAATGCCAAACTGGCGGAAAAGGTATTATCACTGTCATTTAAAATCTATTATATACTTTAAAATTTATAACGTCTAGAAACCATAATGATTTAAAACTCTTATAATGATATTTTTTAAATATATGTATTTTAATATTAAGGATCCGGGATTGAAAGAGGGGGACTCAGTTCTTCGAATAAATGGCCAAAGTGTTGAAGGATCAACACTAGATGAGGTCAACAAGTGGCTTGAGAGGTAGGATAGAGAAACACTGCTTAATTTAAAACTATCCCAGCAAAGTTTAGCGAAAAATACGGGTTATCATCTATTTAAAATATAACTACTTTAGATCACGTGAGAAGCTTTGTCTAGTTATCCAACGTGATGTTAGGCGTGGTACCAGTCGATGGCCTAGCCAGAATACCGTTTATGAACGTCTGGGTTCAGTATCGGCTACTCCTCGGCATAGTCCTAGTCCTATGCTAGTACATCAACCACTTTCGAATAGGTATATTAACTATTGAAAGTACCATCAAAATATAGTTCAAGAGCATTATGATTGTAATTTTTTTGATCGTCACATGAGTACATCAATTCTCCACGATGGCGAACAGATGGAAGTTCAGTGGAAGAGCGGCGAGTATCAAGTCCTGCTGTTTCTGGATCGGGACTCGGAGGAGGCAGTCAAGGGTCTGGAGGACAGATGATTCCTTTAGCAGGAGAATATGAATACTACAATAGACAACAACCGAAACCTGAGCAAAATGGATTGAGAACAGTGGCCTTTAGAAAGGTTATTATATAGTTTGAAACACTATGGATCTGAAAACTCATAAATGTTTTATCTATTCTACAATCTCATTCTTTCAATAGATTTTTGAATATTACTACTGTCATACATTTTTGTTCATTATAAAATTATTAGGTTGGTGGAAGTGTGGGTGTGCGCGTCATTGGTGGGAACGAAGTAGGCATTTTTGTATCTGCTGTAGCTGCTGACTCCCCAGCTGCTTTACATGGAGTATGCTGTGGAGATCGTATTGTAGAGGTAATTGAAGAGCAATTTGTGATTAGGCCCATTCATATGTTTAGATTTTCATAACTTGATCAAGTTGTTTTAGAAAAATCATTTCGGAACATGTAAAAGTATAGATTAATATAAATGGTCTTAAGGTAAATGGTCGTCAAATGCGAGGCGTGTCTCGAGAATCAGCTGTACAGCTGCTATTAGCATTAGATGATAGAGTCACTCTAAGGCTTGAACACGCAAGGCAAGAATTTGAACATGTTAGGAATAACCAAATGGGAGATAACTTTTATATTAGGTACGTTTTATTTTTAAAATTATGATATTTTATACTGCTATAGCATAATTAGTAATGTAGTCCTCTTAAGTATTTTAGATGTTCTATCATTTGTTATTCCCATAAAGAAAAGGATTTTAGGTTTTACAAAGTATGTTATAATACTAAGAAGTGACAATAGCATTATTTGCTGTAATGTTTCTGGCCCTATTCATCTGGCAGTAGCAATGAGATAATATATCTAACTGGAAACTACTGACGTGTGCGCTTCTGTTGTGTTGTTATAGATTATCTTTTGGGTGTAATCACGCGCCTGTTAGGGATTTTGAAAAAAAACTAGTGAACTTAGGCTATTTATTACAGTTGAAAGTTTTTTTTTAGATTTCTGAATAAAATCTTATTTCTAATCTGTTTTAGGACACATTTCTCTAGAGATAAAAAATCTAGTCCTTTGGAACTATCTATTGGCGAGGGCGATATATTTCATATAACGGATACTTTATTTGGCGGTACGGTTGGACTATGGCAAGCTGCTCGTGTTTATTCAGCTAATTCAAACAAAGGCGAACCGACTAAAGGAGTTATACCAAATCAAGTATGTCTCATATTGGCTAAAGTTTATTTATTATTGATAATTTCCTTTTGTAAATGTGTAGTGGAGTGTATAAGCTCATTCTTTCCATTTTGTAAGTTCTTGTACATGAAAAATACGTTGTGTGCATTATGTAAAATTATTCTAGTCTACTGCGGAATCTATGGCTCGTGAACAACGACGTTCAAACGAATCAAAAGGGCGAGGAACATTGTTACGGAGAAAACTTGAATCGCGTCGAACAAAGAGTTTGCCAAAAAATCTTTTGACAGATCCGGCTGAGCTCTCTGCTAGTATTCCTCTTCCTGCATATGAACGTGTTGCACTGAATACTCCTAGCTTCCATAGGTAGAAAAATTTCCTTAACTTATAGTTTTTAGAATATTAAACTTTCTTTCAGACCGCTGGTACTCTTCGGCCCACTGGCAGATGTTGCTCGTAGTCAACTTCTTGGTCAGTTTTCAATGCGATTCGCGGAACCAGAAGGAGATGGAGGAATAATCAGACTCAGTGCAGTCGATTCAGTAATATCCTCCGGAAAACACTGCATATTAGATATTAGTGTGGAATCGGTAAGAAACTAGAAAAGAAATTTAAAGTAGCATAACCGTTTTCATACGTTTCTAGTCTACATAAACACTATTGTTATGCTTATATGGGTAATCTGTTTATTACAATTATAGGTGGAACGCTTGCAGTTAGCTCAGTATGCTCCTATAGTCGTTTTAATTGATGTAGATGGTCGTTCGCGCATCAGAGAACTGAGGAAAAAAGTTGGTTTCTTGAATTTGCAGTAGTCATTCTTCGTATTTGATGAACAAGTAATTAGTTTCGTATTTTCAGATGAATGCTTCTCATGTATCGTCAAAAAAACTCGCCGAGCAAGCGTCTCAAATTAAAAAACATCACGCATATCTGCTCTCAGGTTTAATTTATGGTTATATTTAATTGTTTTGTTAGTTATTAGAATTTTTAACTTTCCAAGTAGTCATAAGAAAGTCTATATAAAACATTCTACGTAAAATTGATAATGTGCTACAATATATCCATATTTGTTAACAGTCTGGATTTTACCGCATTTTAGCCACAGTGGATGCAAGTCAAGAAGAAGGATGGTTTGATGCATTAAGGGATCTAGTAACTCATTTACAGCAAAGACGTTTATGGATGCCTGAATTTCCTCCTAACTTACCACTTGAAGATGTTTGTCGATTTTCGATCTTTCCTTTGTATTTTTTAGTCGTACTTAAAATAGTTAGATTTTTATGATATATATATATATATATATATATACCTTCGAATTTAAGGTTTTGCTATTTCCGTTATCATCAAAGATTGCAAGTTATGACTCGGATATGGAGTCGCTTAAAGGTGATTACGGTGACTATTCACTGAAAAGAGAGGAAAGCGTAAACCACGGAAGTTCACAGCAACCAATAGTTAGGTTTGTACATAATTATTCATTGCATATTAAATAACCACTACTTAAATTCCAAATTTTAGGTCAATTTATGATTGGGATTCTTCACGCCCATCTCCATCAGATCCAGCATATGCAAGTGAGACTCGTGTATTACAGAATGGATGGGTTACGCTACCTCGTCGACATCCCGCAGCTTCAATTGAGCACACTAATTGTTCCCAACCATCCGATCATATAACTGTGAAGTCGTATCGCGGATTAACTGCTACTGAAATACGATCACATACTAATAATAACTCTGAACTCACAAATCGAAAATCATCAGAAACATCATCTAATGTCGTCGAATTAGTAATTAACGATGTACGAGCAGGTGTAAATATTGCTAACGGAAGTGGCTGTGTTAGTGCTAACAGTCTTAAACATAATATTTCTTCTGTTTCAAACGCATTAAATTCCACTTCTAAATCCACTAACAATGATGCTAGTCCTCTCACAACTATTAGCTCTACATCGCCTAACAGGAAATCGAGAACTAATGAGTGTGGTGTGTTTTGTTAAGTTTATCATTTTAATCGATTTTGAGTAAGTGGTTTTGCTTTCACTTTAATTTTTTACTTTAGAACCATCCGCCTCTCCGGGCAGACAGTTAAATTCTCCTGGATATTATCATGTTAAGCAAGTAAGTTTTGACTTCACTTATCTTATATAAATGCACTGACGTTTTACAAATGCAATTGTACTTCTTATGTTAAGCTCTTAAAAGACGATTCTCTTTACCATGATGCTCGTTTGGCTAACGAGATTGCCAATGTGCGCCTGCGTGAAGAAGCCAGAATCAGGGAAGAACGAGTGAGGGAAGAACAACGAATGCAAAATTTGCAACAAGGGCATCAGGTAAACTATTATATTTTAAAGAATTATCATTGAAAACTATTTATTGCTAGTACCTGAAATGTTTTAAATATTTAGTTGCCACTTCAACCGCCAAATCCTGACATGTACTCACCTCGTGAAGAACGTGTTACTGGTTGCAATTATTACACGCCATCAGGTTTGTCTGGTTCAAGTCACCAGTCACGGTGTGATGCAGTATCTACACGACTTACTTCCACTCGTTGTTCACAATCGGCTCAACCACGGCCATCTATTCCACCAAAACCAAATCTTTATGCCGATAGTAATATAAGGTTTTTTATTTTTTTATTCGAACTTTTGATCTAGATAACAGGTTTCATAGACACTAAATTCGCAGGTATTGTGGTATGTAAACTGTAGGAATCGATGGCATGATTCTAATACACCGGAGCCATTGTCTCGTATCGATTCACCCAGCATAACTTCGAATAGCATCAGTATGTCTCAGGCACAACCAACAACATTTTTACAGCACCATTACAATGGAAATGGGTAGATAATTATTTTATATTTTACACTACATTATTGTGAAATGTACTTTAAAAATGCACACCTCTCATAAATTGTATTGTTTTTTTTAGATGTTTGAATAACAAATCAGCTTCTGGCGGAAATGTAATGCTTAATGGAGAACGTGATATGTCTTTAAACTCTAACGGCAATGTATCAGATGTATCTAGAAAACTAGAACAAATTGCGGAGAAATCAGTTTCTCAACCAGAAGAACAGCAGATTGTAAATAAAAGTGTGAAGGTTGATGAAATGAATAAAGAAGAAGTTAGTTAATATTTACACTTGTAATTATATCTAATAGTTATAACAGTCTTAGTTTTTAACGTTTTTTAAAATTCTTTCTTAAAATAGTGGTGTTTTGAGGAAACAACAGTTGTAGAAGAAACATCATCTATGGTTAGTAGCGAAGGAGCTGTATTAAACTGTCCCATATCGGGAGTTGAGTTAAGAATTCCGAAAGGCGCTATTCCTGAAGGAGAAATGCATGAGATATATGTTAAGGTTTATATACGTTCAATTTTACTTATATAGTAGTTTATTTATAAGAGAATCTAATAAAATTATTTTCAGGTGTGCAGAGAAGGTGATTCACCACCTATTGATAAATCTAAGGGAGAAACTCTGCTGTCACCACTAGTTATGTGTGGCCCACAAGGTAACCAATAGTGAATTTCCTTCAAGTCTCAATATCTTTCTTTTATTAGAAGTGTAAATTAAATTGAAAAATGAGAGCTAGTTATTTATGCTATATGATGGAGTTATATAGTGGAATGAACTATTCGTGCAGGCCTTAACTTTCTCACTCCGTGTGAGTTGCGCTTGCCTCATTGTGGACCAGTTGATGCTGATGGACAGTGGTCTTTTTCGTTAAAAGCGGGTGATTGTGGCCAATGGAAGCACATGGAATTAGACCTAACAGAGACACAAAGTGACAGGAAGTTCCTATCAGTACCTATCACCCACTTCTAGCTCTTCTTTCATTTACTTATTCCCGAGTTATTTTCGGAATATATTTCTTGGATATCCTTAGGATCTAATTTATGTTGTAATATATTGAGACATGTAATTAACTGAAGCATCAAGTTTAATGGCCTTTTAATGTTATACTAGGTATAAATTAAGGAGCTTTCACAAGCGAGTTATATAAGCAAAATAGTGGAAATTTTTCATGAGGTACCTAAATATATCCTAATTTACGTAAGGTATTAATACACCCCACCAATAGGTTTAATTCCCTGTATGTTCTCATAGCTTTTCTATTTAGTATCTAGTCTTTATTTTTATGGTTTATTTTAAATACCTCATTCTGGAATTTGGTTCATTTAATTTAACACTTTCTATCAATTATCTCATGTTTCATGCAATCCCGAGTCAGTTTTATAAGTCTGCTTTATTGCTATTTATGTTAACTGTTTCCACTTCTTCTGTGAATGATTCTGTTGATTTTAGCACTATTAATTAAGTACTACTTTTATAATTAATTGTGTTTTGAAATTTCTAAGCACTAACTTTTGGTGGTTCACGGCCTTATGTAAAATGGCTCAAATTTTACTATTTTCAGTTGGTGCTGTGATTGATATGCTTAACTCTCCGACATTTATTATACATTTTGGTTATATTAAATGTTATTGCCCAGTATCTCATGCATTCATAATTGCTTTGCCTGATTTGCATATTGCCAGCGGTGATTTGACTTTGTTTGTAATAAGAGTCTAAATAAATAGATTTATATGTTATTATAAAATGCATGATAATTAGTTTATATCGATTGGTTCCACTTTTAGAGGTTTATTTTATTGTGATTATTGTGTTGCAACTGGAGGTATTACTAGTTTTCACTTTATTCGTGTTGTATGTACATTTTAAGAAATAGTTTTTAATCTTTTTGCTATGGAATTTAATTAGTAAGAAGGGAGGAATTGCTACTAATTTTCTCTTCTAGTTGATTCCAAGTCAGCATACCTCGCTTAGGATGTGCTTAAATAGCCACTAGTACTTTGTTTTGATATATACAGTATCACCAGTTTTTTATCATAAAGTTATTTGCTAAAAATACTCTGCTTATGATACTTGTTTGGAGTAAAATATATTTTGCTAATGCTCTCAGTAATCTGAAAGTGAGGAAACTAATGAATAAAAGCAAATTTTCCTATTTACTTAACATTCTTTATTTAATCTTCTCAATTATATGGATAACAATAGTTTACGGTTTTGTTATACGATATAAAATTGATGAAATTATTTAACCTTAAGGGATTGAGAAATTGCTTAATCCAATTAATGTAGTTCAATTTTTTTGACGTTTGAAAGTTTATAAAAAATTAATCTAGTTAGCGAATAAGTGCAAGTCCTTTATAACATGATTAATTTTATAATAATTAAAAAAGAGCAAGTAACATCTGATGTATATGGATATATTGAAGCATCTAATTATCAATAACAGCCAATTTTATCGTAATCAGAATAACTACGTAATAAAATTCAAAAGAAAAGTCTGTTTATCTCCAAGCCATGTGCACTTTGTTTTTGGACACTAAATTTTTAGGTGCAATAATTTCAAACTGGTGAATATGCATCTTTTAGACTATATAATCTACTTTTTAAAGCAACCATATAGGGTTAATATATTTGAAGCCTTTGACGTAAATACTATTTTAAGCAAAAACTGGATGTATATAAGTAAGGATGGATCCGCTCCTGAGATCTGTGTCTGAGCAGGCTTGTTTTCGGCAAATACTACGCCTGTGTCATTTTTTTCTTTAGAATATTCTTGATTAAAGGGATAATATCCCCAGCCTGATGGTTATATAGTAGGGCATTTCATAAACACCTAAAAGTTAAGTAAAAACAGCCATTGGAGAAGATTTGTGCCTTTCATGATCTGACAATGGAGTAGCGGGGAATNCCATACATCAATCTAGAAAACTAACCCAAAAAGGTTTGTTGTGATCAAATATTAACATGGCATGTGATACATTATAGAAAAATTAAACTTTCTAAGCAATTTACGTCGACCTTGGTTAAATTTCGACTAATCGACAAGATCACCAGTCAAGCAATGAGTCTAATATGGAAGTAATGAGTTAGTGCTACTAGTCGGTCCAGGGGTTCCATGTGATCAACACACTGAACTCATCCTGTTATGCTTTAGTGGGGAGGATACGAACTACGGAGATAGGTGTCCGGCTTCCGATCCACTACAGGTGATGTATCGCATGGCTCAGTGGTCATACGCCCAGCGGTGTCTGCATGAGACGAGTTCGATTTCAATCATAGTTTGGTTTACGTAAAATAACTACACAATACGATAATCGGTAGGCAATTCATTCACGACTATCGCTTGTTAGTTTTGTGATTAAAAAAATCATCAGTCCAAACCCTAGTTAAATACGGCGCACTTCTAGGCTGGCTTCTCAAACTGAGAAGACCAGGTGGTGAAGGGTTGTAGGTGCCAAAGGAAGTTTTGGAGTCGAGCTCCACTTTGAGGGTTCCTTCGGTGAGGTGACGGATTTTCGGTGCTTCTCTAATGAGTCTTAACAATTTTGGACGCTCTGCGGAGGTTCGATCCTTATGTGCACCGCGTCTGAGGATAGGTGGCATGATGGTGCCATACACCCCCGTAAGGAGCAACAAAACCACTCGCCTCTAGCGGTTTTACCGACTATTACCTATCCTTCTAGGAACTAATGGATAGGTAAAGGTCTTCTAAGGAGGTGGCCTTCAATACCCTGTTAGCCACATGGTCCAAAACCAGACCAAACAAGAGATCCAATGGTCCAGTGGCCTGTCGTCTTCATTGTCTAGAGTTAGGTTCTCTGCTGCTGCAACTGGAGGTAATAGGTAAAAATTAAAAAGATATTACATAGTGTACGGTACAATTATAAACTAGTGTTGTTTGGAAAAACCCAATCAAAAGATCTAACTACATACCGAAAAAGATAACTTTTAGGGTTTATTCTTGCAGATAGTTTAGTTGTTTTTACACTCATAGACCAAATCTTATAAGGGGCGATGAGGTAACAGTCTAGTACTTTCCGTGTTTAGAAGAGGTTACCGACAAAAATGAATTGAAAATCCACAAATACTTTAAAGTTAATACTCCTTCTTTCTAACCTCTTCATCACATCTATCTTCTAATGGGAAGATAATTTAATTCCGACTTATTTATAGTAATTTCATATTACGCTTTAAACTATGTGCTTGATTATTAATGAATCATTCCTCTCAAGAGTATATCTGCTTTGATGACAAAAATATTTATGATATTAATACTTACGATCATGAAATTTTTAATACTTCTATGAAAACTTAAGTATATTTGCTCTATATTAATTAATATGGAAATCATTAAAAAGATTAACTCATATCAAAGGATAGCTATATAGGTTAATATTAATCTTGACTTTAATTTTAAAATTTTATTAGTAACGGTAAAATGTAATAGTCGCTAGTCAAGAAATGCCAGAAATAAGTGTGGAAATCATTGGGAGAGAAATCACTACATGCATATATTCTTCCACTTAATCAAAAGTCGACAAACGTCTTCAGTTATCTCTAAAAATTACAATTATTAATAAAATCCCATGGTAATTATCCTTTGCTGTTTCAAACCTATTAAGCAAGATACTGACTTACTCACTGTCATTAAATTGACACGGGCATATTTTTGTAATTTTCAATTAGATATTTAATTTTCATATATATAGCTAAGAAATAGTGTATCACATGTAGCCTATCATTTGTATATATATATATATATTTATGTGTTAGGTTTGTCAAGACCGTTTGTCCTAAAAACATCACTGACTCAGTTTTATTTAATTTACAAATGAATAAATAAATACATATATATATATAATCTGCATAAAAAACGCTAGGTAATTTTTTAAAGTAAAGTCCTACTAAAAGTTATTTAGGTGAAAAATTCGGATCATTTAAAATAATACAGTTGTAGTTTTTAGAATTCCTTTATTAGACAACGCTGAAATTCCTCTGCAATCTACTGTAACTTTGTTATTCCTTAATTCTTCTATTTTTAAAAATCGATGTTTGACCATTCCATTATATTATATAGAATTTAACTTTCAGTCATCTATGAGTGAATTATTAGTTAGAATCAGCTATAGTATTCCATCATCAGCTCTTTATATATTGGTAGTATATGCAATAGTAAAAGACAGAAAATATCTAAGTGAATCCTTTTATTCGTTATTTGTAATATCTGCGATCATTGTGAGTTTGCGACAGCGAGAGGTGATATGAACTGAGTGCAAGAGAAAGTCGAAGAACTTCCAATGCTTCATAAAACCGGAAAATTCTACCGATTTCTATAATTAAATGTCTTTAGAACGTTCTAGTCTTTGCAAATGCTTTTCTTATGTTCCAACTTCCTACGGTTGTCCCTTATGATAGTTGGCTGGGTTCAGTATTCTGCAGCATACCACAATTCATACTAAGATGTGTGAGTCAAAACCCTGAACAAAAGTCCACCTAATTATTTTAGATTTACTAAAAGCAGTGTTTTATACGTATTCAGGTACATTTCCTTCTCTATCAATTTGCTTTCATACAGTGTTATATGATATTTTTTATATCACTCAATAGAATGACAATTATATTAAGGCCTAAAGACTGTGAAAAGGTTAGTTTCACTTGCTAGCCTCATCGAAAGTTTAAAAACCAAACTCAATTTCATGTTTCTGAGAATTGTATTCAGTTCTGGAACTTCGGTACTGCGGCTTGTACATTGTTCGCTTTCATAAGTCCATTTATCTCAACATACCCATTGTTAACCCATAATTCTGAGTATATTTTCTTATCGACACCAGGTACAATCTCTCTATCAACATCTGCAGTGAGTTAGCAATTTACTTTTGTTTTATAAAACTATAATATTAGCATAATTGAAAGATTACTTTAATAAATAATAATAATAATATCGAATCCGATTTAACCAAGCTTTAGTGCCATTACTCTATTTCTCTCGACCAACATTTAAAAGAAGCCTATGATACACGTACATTACAGAACACTGCCTTGATTCAAGCATACCTCGTAATTTTTATGTGTATTATGGTTATCCTTACTCTAATTGTTAATGGAGTATCTGTTCTGTACCTCTTCTGTTGCATCAAACTTATTTCCCACAGGGCTGATCTAACCTTACTTATTATTAGCATCATAAATTTCCTAATTCAGTTCTTGGTAACACTCTTCACTGTGAGTTGAGAATATATTATTTACTATCACGCCAACCCATTTTTACTAAATTTAAATATCTATTCATTTATATTGTCCTGATTATCTTTGCATTAAAGTTTTATCTAAGTTATGATGCTTACATCTATTAAGCAACACCTTCAGGTTGCCCTTCTCTTATCCTCTTTAGACGGTTATTCATCACCACTTTTAATTTTGATAGTCAAAATATTATTGCCATTTGTATCTGATATTCTAACATTTTGTAATCCATATTTGATAATCTTTTTGAGCAAACGAATCAGGAAAAGAGTATTTACTATGCTGCATTTCGAAGGTCGGTTCAAAGAAATAGATTAAATCAGTTGCACTATTAAATCGAATACCATTTCGCATGACAATTGACTGTTTTTCAGGCTTCCTGAAGTGTACCACATCAGTTAGTAATATTGATTCAAACAGAGAGCCCCAACGCACTAGTCGAATCAAACAAGCCACGTGCAGGAATCAAAATGTCTGACGCGAAATCTATTATTTCTGTATGCGAATTTCACGGAGTATATTTTAAAATATGCCGAAGGAGATATAATTGGTAATAAATTGACCCACATTTGAGTATTGGAAACTAGTGACTTTTGCTTTGGTGTGTTAATTATAATAAAAATTATTATTAATTTGTAGCAAAAGTTCATCTTATAGACTATGGAACCCTTACAATGCTAGCTACTTAGAACGACAGCTCTAAATTAATTAGTGCATCATTACAAAGCTTAAATTTTTCTTGACAACGTTGCGTACTTATACATCAGAATTATACTTATTAACTAATCGCGTTAATCTCCGAATATATTGATATTTTAAAAATAATTCTATCGTATAAGGAAACATGAATTTTGAAGAAAAGTATTGGCAGTACTAATACATGATCGGTGTCCAAGACATGAAATCTAGGAGATATGGTCCTGTAGCGTTCCTTGTTGTAACCTTTCGGTTATTCTTAGCTCTACTGAAACCTAAAAATACGAAAGAAAAGTACCAAAACCAGAAATATGAGTAGTTTAAAAATATATTAATCTGGCATAATAAAGAAATCTAAAATGAACAGTTCATCAAATTCAATATTCATAAGTTATATTCTTAGCATAAACGAGTAGCTCACAAAGTAATGTCTAGCACGCATATAAGTTATTTTCTAAAGACCCATTTCAGCTTAGCAATGCTCCTACCATTGCCATGTTTGTGGGCAAAGGTGCAAAGTATAATTTCGGTAATTTCTTCATATCAACTAGGTGTAAGCTGAGAGTATAATTGCAAAATATAATACCACGACCCCTAAGAATTTATTTTAAAACGATTGCCACGATGTAAGCCTTTCGATATTGGTGCGTGCATGCCCAATGTTCGCTCGAAACACGAGGAACCAATAAACAAGTCTGTCATAGTATCTAAAGTGATTATATCAAGAGATTTTTCATTGCATTTAATTCCTATGACAATTCCGCCTTGCTTTCTCCAAACACCTGTAAATAGTACAGAGATTTTCAACACTTAAGCAGTCTAACTAATTATCTATTATATAGTATCACTGGTTTACTGTAGTAGCAATATTTCCTGCTGCACAATTGTTCTTGTCACCTTTGCCATGGTACAATAATAATCGATTGTCAATTCCCTGAATATATCCTTGTAGTAAAACTGATTAAGACATGTGGTACTCAAATTTTACTCAGTTAAAATTGAGTTATGAAGGACGTCGGATGAAGCTTTTAGGTGCTGACATAAACTTCCGCAAATTTCTTCTACATCATGTTCTAAATCTTCTCATTCGACGTAGAAATCTACTTAATTATTACCCGCCTATTTTAAATAAGACTTAATGTATCTTTAGATCTTAATAAATAATTATTTAAAAGGGCTACTGTTTGCCAACCACTAGTTACAATTCAGTCAAGTAAAATTTAGAGAGTTATAACGAATACTAACAAATACTAGAATTCTACGTTGTATTTGTCGATGAGAAAATTTTTCTCACTTTTAGTAGATCACTAATTTATTACTAGGTATTAGCAGCTATTAGCTACTACACATTTTAGCTAAGTATATTATATCAAGAAAATTGAAAATCTACACTGTGATGTCCCAGTTGTTTTACCAATACGCCTCTCAACTAATTATTTCTTAGGTAATTTGCGAGCATGAAATTATTATATCGTAACAGCCTCATTCTGATAATTACATGTTTAATAGATCACTCCAATGTTGATATTCATAGGCTTCGACGTGGGTAAAAATCACTCGCTAACTACAAATATATCAATGAAGGTAATATGTAGACCGGTTCTGAAAATATCACCAAGTATTACGCTTGAAATTCTGACACTATTAACTTCTAATAGGCTTTACTAACTATTTCAGAGAAATCCTCTAGGTCCCATTCTGGTATAGCTTAGGGATTTACTATGAAATTTCCATTGGAAATAGAATACGAAACACTTGTAGAGCTAGAGATGTTTGATCTTTGCTCATAGATCTTTAATAACTATTTCTACTCTTGAGAAAACTAAAATGTGGTTCAGTAATAGATGTCGCTAACCGAACCACTCATCCTAAGTCATTAGCAATTTAGTTTAGCTTAAAGATCTGTAAGATCTGAATGCCTTTGATGTTAAAAAATTTTCAACAATTTAATTATTTATAGAAGTTCCTCTTAAAATTAATTTAAGATAATATATTACTAGTTGTATTTATTAAGCGCAATAGTGAAACAAAACGAAGCTTTTCCCATTACCGGGCACTTCAATTATGACAAGAATTACAAAAATAGTGGTTTTAAAAAGACAAGAAATTTAGAATAATACAAATTGCTATCGAAAGGCGGATCGCAAATGAAAAGGTCGTGTCCTATAGTTCTTACATAAGTTAGCTTATCAACAAGTATCACCCATGTAAAGCTCAAATTGGTAAATTAGAAAAGAAATAAAATGGTTAATTTCTAAATTTAAATTCATAAATACAAAGATTTAATGCCAGATTTTCTTACGGAAAATTACCTCATTTCAAACATTTGATATTGAAAAAACAGAAATATATATGTGATTTTCAAACATCCTAACAATATTGCATTAACAAATAGAAAACGGAGTCATTTTTGAGAAAAAACACTTTCCTAAAATCTATATGGAAAAGAGCAAAACATTAACAAAACAGCTCAAATTTGAAAAATATTTGGTAAAAATCACTATTCTTCCTTATTTCACCTGAGTCATTGTTCTTAAGCTACGAAGCCAGAACTTTAAAAAAGAAACTAATTTTTAGGCAATAAAGACACTAAGCGTTTGAATTGATATAGAGAATCATTTTAACAACAAACATGAAATATCGAGGTGTTAACACTTAGTCGCTCTCACTGCATAAAGATTGAATTAGAACATTGAGCCTCAAGACGATTGCAGAGTCACATAAAAATTCAAACACCTAACATGAGCCATTTTAATAAAACACGATGGCACAGAAAGGAAATCATTCAAAGAAATAGTATGGACTGGTGTCATAGCCAAAGCCTTCAGGAAAAGTTTTACATATATTAAAATATTGGGATCTGGAAAGCGCAATACTCCAGGGAATACTGAAATCAAGCATCTTATTATGAATTGTGGAATACTCCAAGTTTCAAAGCTGGAAAGTGGTGTAATTAAGAAGGGAGCAACTTATTCGATAGAAGGTAGGTATTTGCCTATTGCTATGATACTTGGAGGAATTAAACATAAGAAGTGAAGGTGGTAATCATATGGTAATGCACTAAGCAATTACTATCATACCTTCATACAATTAATTCTATGAAATAAGTTCTCTAAAAAATCTAAAAAATTCTTAAATAACAGCAAAAAGATGTCCTAATAAATCAATTCTGCGAAATTACATTTCTTTGCAGTAAAAATTATCTAATGAACTGAAATGAAACTCGCAATGTAAACTTACGGAAATCCGATTTATAGCTAAAATAGCTAATATGTTTAACAAATAGCTCTGCCATACATCTTCTTGAAGAATTTAATAATGAACAATTTCAAAAAAATTTGGCATACTTTAGAAATCTCACCAATTATCCACTGATTAAGGCTTTCCACAAAATATGAGGTTTATGGTCTATTTTCGAATAGATTAAATATTACAGTATTGAACAATTTGAGATTATACTAGCTACCAATGTTTTTAGCCAGTGCATGATATAGAATTTATGTTAGTTCTTCTTATTTTGATTTTTTTGGAGGTATTCTAAGGTTTGTTAAACTATTTCCCGTATTTAAACCTTCCACTGAGATCGTACATTTATCCGTTCGAAGGATTTTTCGGGATATTTATTAATACCCTCACCAAAAATTCCCCTAGGTAACGAAGATGTTTGGTCCGAGTGTTCCTAAAGAAACACTAAAGGGAGTAACAATTATACACTATTATCAGAAGAAGGTGCCACAGGCAATCGTATCTAACAACCTTTGACGAATAGTGCCATGGGACTGTGCTTAAGTAATAATTCACAAACAATTAAGGGTGAGAGCATTCCGAAATGTCGCTGCGTATCTACAGGACACGTGATGGCTGCAATTACCCGAACTAATAGTTATAGCCGAAGCAGTTCGAGCTGTACTTTCCTAGAGATACCATCATTGCTAGCTTGATGCGTCTAGTTTACACATGGGAAGTGAGTCTATTGAAACTGGTATATTTTAAGTTGAGAGGAAATAACAGTTATTTATCGAGAGATCTAAATTTTCTTTCAATTGGATTCCATGGTAGTGCGTGACAACAATTTGCGTGAATATTCTAATCATGATTAAACAGTTAATAATAAACCGTGAAAGAAGTATATATAAATAAGAAATACGAAACGTTATATATTCCTCGTATCTTCTAACGGTTCTATGGTATATACTTCGAATTTTGTTGAACAGTTTGTCTCTCAAAAGTGTGGAATCTATTTCGGAGCTACCGAATCACAACATTTCTGAAAGGAATTCAATGACTTGTTACTGAGCATATTTGATTAAACCAGAACACTTTCCAAAATCAGTTTGTTATATCATTTCCAACAAATTTAATGAACAATCTATTTTCTATAATTGCATTGATACGACAGCGATTTTACAGAAGCATGTAAAGTTAAGTATATTATACCTGTTCCACTCACAAACGCTAAAAAGTAAAAATAGCATGCCTCCTACATCTCCTTTATTATTTTATACAGTTAATAAATACGAATGTTAAGTTCAGTTTACTGATATCAGACAAACAAAATTTCGAAATAAAATCTATTGCTTTCAATTTATTTATAAATTTATCCATCTTGCATCTTTAGTTGGGATTAATTACATATATAGCTCTATAAAACTACTATAAAGACTGTATAAATCCGTGGTCTTTAAAATATAATCTTATAATTAACTAATCTGAAAAGTTGATATCTATGGCTATTGCAATAGGAATTCAGACCTCTTTTTGCTGCTATTTTATTTATTTGATATAAATAAATTTTTAAATACCTTGGTGATAATAGTTAAATCTATAAAATGCCGAAGAGTATACCATGAAATATTGTCTTTTGTATAATCAGTGGAAGAAAAAATTAAAAAGAGATTTTCATAGGTGTTCTCCATGACATAATGTTAACACAAAAATTATGATTTCTGCGCTAGGAGTTGCCAGGAATAAACTTCATGGCATTTGTAATCTCTGGTTTTATGTGGTAGATAATAATTAGAGCTGTTGAATACTCTCGAGTTAAAATGCTTGTAATTTAAATTAGAATTGAATATTATTAGAGACGATATGAGCTTAAGTCACTAACGTCACTTTGACGCATAACATTTCCTTAATTTATTACTTAACTGTTGATAATGGATACTTAATAGTTCTTTTAAACTGCTTGTCTGTATATTTAGCTTAGTTGCTTATTTTATGTATTTAAATGTTATTAGTCAATAATACTATTTATCCTATGTGCCCTAGAATATGCCTGAGGAAAAGCGGGAATCTTTTGTCCTAAGGTGGCGCCCATTGGATCAGGATTTTTCCTGGATATTGGTCTGTGTTCTAGGATGCCCTTAGGCTCCCTATCCAGGCCCAACCCAACCTCCCAGTTCACTCTACTCCAGAATCAATCCAAGCGAGTGCTCTGCATGGTTGCTCCGTCCCCATCTCACTCTAATGTTAACCATAAAAATTTTTGTTGTTATATATTTCAGTATGTATCTGTTTAGATAAAAGGGTTTAGCATGTGAATGTTAATAGATTATATTCATAATGAATGTTGATATGTCTTGTCATAAATATATACATACTATTAGTTTTGATGAGATAGATCAAATTCACTAAACCATAATTACAATTGAGTTTTTCTTATATTGGGCAATATGCAATTCATCCATCATAGGAGAAGAAAAACATTTTTGTAGGCTAGTCAAACAATGAACAAAAGCGAGATCTGCTATTCTTCGGAGACTGATTCCGACACATCCGAATTCGAATTGGTGTGCTAATTATTACAATTTATCAGTTTCCAAAACAATATCTCCTTAATAATACAAATCCATAAACTACCTCTAACCGGACAACTGGTAAGGAATAATAAACTAATACTTTAAGCAATGTGATTTAGGTATATAATAAGGCTGTACAATTGGCTTCTCTAAGTAATCTCAAGAACAGCATGTCAAACATGAGAACCAAGTTGAACTATGAGGTATTTCAAGGAAAATTTGCAAACTTTAATGTTGTGCTTAATTTCTTATACTAAATAAAATTATTATAGAGGGCAGATATTACGAAGACCACTGAGGTGAAAACCAGTGGGATGTCCGTAACTGACATCTCCATTGCTAAACTTCAGCAAATGCTGCATAAAACTACGGTAATTAAATTGATTTTTAAAATTGACGGTTGGCCTTTTATACTAGTCATTTAGATCGAAGCAGTGGAGAATAAAGCTAGAGTATTCGAATTAGAAAACGAATTAGCCGCTGAAAAGGAAATGAGAGAGAAAGTAGAGGTTTGTTGTTTTTGATATAATCGATATACAATGAAATTTCAAAAAAACGAATAATAAAATGATTATACTATCTAGATAATTGCAAAATCAATGTCTGAGGAAGTAGACCTTATGATTAAAGTGGTGGCCGCGACAGAGGAGGAGAAGAATGATCTTGCTTATGAAATTCAGGTATGTGAGCTACGACCTTGTATATTTTAAATGATTAGATTATATCTATTTAATTATAGAATGTGAAAGCTGCTGCTCAAGCTGAATTAAAGAAATATCGTGATACATGGTTTACTAAAATAGACGAAGAGAAGGAATATGAAACAAGTGTTGCAAAGCTTAAGGTAGAACATTTCCCTTAACATAATTTATGTTGCATTTAAAATATTTTATCCGTAATATTAATAAAGCGTTTCAGAACATGGCACCTATTGAAATAAACAAACTACATGATGATGTGGGTCAACTAAGAGAGCAATTAAACAAAACAATAAAATTAACCTATGCGATAAGCAAAGAAGTGGCTTCAAAAAGTGATCGTCTAGACTACCTGTTCGAGAGTTTGAAAGTATGTAGTAAGTTCACTCGATTAGTTTATAATTTATACAAACTTCTAAAAAAAATTATAGGAACGAATTGATAAATTGGAGAATAAGCGTACTCAGGAAACTGAAAAGGACACACCTAGTAATGATCCAAATGAGAATAGGGTAGGTAAATTTTAATTAGCGATCTTTATGCAATATATAAAGATTTTCCAGGAGTTCTCATTCGCACATTTTGATCACACAAGGCTCTACCGATGCCCTTTCAAGTTCTCTTTTCTTGGTCGAACCGTCTTCGCGAAAGACATGCTCTGCGATTTCACTATTAAAGAATTTGTTAGTCTTGAAGATGTCACGGAAAAAATCCTAAAACACATATGCGATAAGGTATATTTATTAAACTGGAAAAATTACTTGAAAAAATACTTGAAAAAACTGAATGAAAAAATTTCCAGTGGTCTCAGCCTGATCTTATTCGTATGATGTGGAAAAATTTTCGCATGAAGCAGTTCCCATTTGTCGATGACTTCCTAACTAAACTTGCAGGTAAATCTTAACTAATTATTTTCGATTTTCTGCATAAATAGCTATTGATATTGTTACAGAGATTGTAATGATATGCTACTCGTGTTATGAGCAAGTGAACAGTGATGTGGAAAAAATGACGGAACTACGTTGGATTCTACGTATTGCATTCAAAAATTCTGGCCTAAAGTACTTGTGCGTATTTATTTATCTTTAAAATGTTAATCGAAAAAATAACTACCTTTCTAGGAAAAACCTCAAGGAATCTTTTGGAAAACACATAGATACAATTCTTGCTCAGCCGAATTATAATGATCTTATGGTAGTACTTCCAAGCATCATAGGGACGGACAGTGGATGTGTCCAGCAGGCTACGAACAATACTCCAAGTAATAATAGAGATAATACAAAATATTCTGGAGATAATCACAGGTCCTAGAGATAATTAGTATCTGGTATGCCTTCGTATATTTGTGGATTTTATATAGCGAATAGTATAACTCTTCGAATCCCCTCTCACTTTTAATTCACGATCACCCAAGACTTCAAAATATTTAGTACCTATATGATTCGCATACATAATACCAGATGGTTTCGTTTTTATTTATATTTATATATTGAATTAGCTTATCTAGACAAACAGTTTAGCCTTAAGGAATGTAAAAGTTATTTGGGCTGTGTATTGTTTATTGTATTGTTGTGGAAACATTCGGCAATAAATCCGTTCGGTCAGGTACATGACAGTTCGCGTTTAATTGAGATGTACAAAAAGTAGTTTTATCGTTTTATATTCTTCCTATATTCTCTTTTAAAATAAATGCGTAAAACAAATTCAATGTACATACCTACGTATTTGTGAAGAAAACATTCACATTGAGGTAAATGGTATAGAAACACGTTTCACAATATTGTATATACATGCTAGTATAACTAATGTACATAGAAAGACATGAAATTATATACATACAAATTTTAAAAAAATGCTCAGCAATGAGTTACCATTAAGTAGAAGTTGTTAATGTTTGCAAATCCTTCTTGCGTTCATTACTAAAAATATGCAAATAGCATTTAAAAAAGGATAACTATAAAACGTATACATACCAGAAACACTCGACAGCACTCTTCAAATGTTTTCGTAATGCCCACATTAAGTCGGCCAATTTCTTTTCATCCTGACCTGCCTGGCTGCGAAGTGAGTATCCGACCACAATAAGCTCTGAAAATTTGTATGAGTTAATATCAAACATCTTTAGCTAATTATACATATCCAAGTGATAAAAAGAACAAATATATCCTTTATAAGCTTGATAATTCTAAAATCTGATATTAGACTAGCTAAAATCCTATAGCTACCTGCCCATCTATTGAGAAGACCATCAGCAACAGGTAAAAATCCGCCAATTACGAACTGTTTGATCATAGAATTCTTTTCTGTCTTACTCCACATCTATAAAAGAAACAGTTTCAAAATCTCTAAGTACATAAATTAAGGATTCCATGAATAAGTCTGGACAAAATAAACATCTAAAAAAATGCTTCAGACCTTGTCAAACGCATGTTCAACCAGCTTCCTGCAGATAGATTCTACTGACTTGAACTCATCAATGAATAAATTACAAAATACGTCTCTGCTGTAGATTGTCCTTCCGAATGTTACAATAGTTGAATCAATATTACGAATAAGAGAATTGTCGAAGTAAGTAAAAGTGAAATCCTAAACTTACTACTGGTAATTCTCCATAAAAATCATTTAAATAATCAGTTATGGGCAAATTTTCCATTTATTTCGCATATTGGATAATATTTTAAAGTAATACAGCCTACCTTTAGCACAGTTTCGTGCTGATTTTTAATACTGCTTTCGAAATTCAGTATTTCCACTTGCTTCTAAAATAGGGTATATTTTTCATAAATTTATCAAAATATAGTCAGATAAACCAAAAATCAAGATATTCACCTTAATTTCATTCAAGTGAGATTCAATTTCCGCTTTCCAAGTTGAAAATTCATGTGTAGTTTTTCTTTCTTCCTAGATTTTTAGAAAGTTTCAATGTTTTTCCTACTAATATATTTAAATGTATAAGAACCAACATGCTATGGGCTAAGCATTCCTTTAAAAATTACAAATCTAGAAACCGAATTTCCAATTTCAAAGATGAATATCAAATAATTTTGTATTCATGCTTTAATTTGCCTTGATCTCCCGCAGCTCTTCTTTCAACCGACCCATCTCTTCTATTAAAGCCATCTCTTTCGCCTAAAAGTAAGTTCCGAATAACGTTTCAGATACGATCCTTAAAGACTACTACATTGAAATGATTTTCTATAACCTAAACCACTATCCAAATGCCCCACTTTGCTATTCAATTCCATTTCCTTGAGTTTTTCATTTGCCTCGGATAGTTTTTTCTGCAAATTCTCTACTTCTGTGATGAGATTGCTTTTCTGAAAATTTCCCAGACATCTACTCAAAAATTGCGATGATTAGTCTTTTTAAATGTGCCATTTCCTTCAGATCGGAAGCTGATAGTGATACTAACTTTAACACATTTAAAATCTATATATCAATACAAAGACTGATATGCAATAAAAACTGTTCCACGTGTTTGATTCGAGTCAAGTATCAATAGAAAATTATTGAAAACTAGTGAAAACGGCAAGTGCGGAACAACGATTAGAAACAAAAACAACTATACATATCAGAAAATTCAGAATTTACCGAACCTCGAGTCCACAAATCTTATTAGCCATGTCCACTCCTTTCATTTCAACAACTAAGCCCGTCTCTATTATTTCGATATCTTTCTTCGATGCCTACATAAGTATAAGCTTAATAAATTATCCAAGAGTATACAGAAATAAATACTATAATAACAGCAAAGAATGAAGATTTAATATGTCTCATTTAAACTTTGAAAGAAAATATATGGCAAGTATGAATCATTATTTTCTGCAATATTCCTCAGTATTCTACAATGTAATAAGCTCATATTATAAAGCAACTATTTCTACAAATTTATAATACCATTCTCCAGCAAATTACAACTGCGTAGTTGATGGTAAGAGACAATATTGGTTTCACCATATATGCTCCAGTCTGCGCGCCAACTAATAACTGGTACAGTTAAACAATTAACACAGATCCTCATATATATATATATGAGAATAACTTTTAAAAAACTAACCCCATCCTCTTCAAAATTCACAATCTCAAACTGTCCATCTTCTGACATGATACCTAAATAGTAGAAAAATATTAGGAATTAAGGTCAAACGATTAAATTCTCAGTTGTTTACCAGTAATGGTTAAATTCGAATTAGATGTAAAGACCAGAGGAATTATGGAAAAATGAAAACCAACTAAAATGTTAGTACAAATAAGCGCAGAAATGATAAATAAGCAGGAAGGGTACATACGTAGGCGGGCTTTCGATATTCATCGCTGCAGTGTCTGCGCCGTCTCCATTTACACACTCCGTTGCAACTATGCATTTCGATCGATATGCTGCCATGAAGACTGGATGTTCAAATCGTCATCGGTATCGTTGTGTTGTCCTGAGAGGAATCACTACTATATAGGTAAGATTTTAAAGTAGCTGTATTCTTTATATACTACCAAATCGGACAATTTTTCAAATAGTTGAAGCGCAACTTTTGCACGTTGAACTAATTATCTACTCTGCATTCGATTCATTTTCTAGCTCTCATGCTTTACATGATTTACTTAAAATACTTGCTATGAATGTGAATAGTTGACTGCAGTTTAACCATTATAAAACAAAGTGTTGCTTTGTTTATGTATTGATTTCATAGTCAAAACATATTTCACAGAATGCTATTTTAAAATAACCGTTATTATAAGCCTATGTTAATAAAATGGTTAGCACATTTTGACAATATTTAAACAGGATAAATTACTGGTTCAGGAAGCATTTCAAGTAAATAAAATACCTAATTTTTAAATGAATGGAAAATAACCCACATTGTGAAGTAAACCGTTAAGCATAATTTTATGTGGAGACAATATTGAGAGATGCTGTACCAGTTAGAAGTAACTCTCAAGTCTATACCCTTAAGGAGACTAATAAAATTACTCTATAGATATATTTTATTGATCTGTGAACTGTAGCCTACTAACAACAACCCTTTAAGTAGAGATAGCATTGAACTAAGTAGAATTATGTCTCTAAAAATCGGTGACTATTCACAAGCATCCATATTTACAGATAGTTCAATGCATTCCCCAGGCAAGACATTTAATTCAATAATTTGTTTTGAATGAAATAATTAGTGTCTACTAAAGTTATTATGAAAACTAAAAAAAGGTTGAAATAGATAACCAGTTCATAGCGTACAGCCAAAGATAAGTGGGTCTAAAACAAGTCGGCTTACTGGCCTATACGTGTAAATAATAAGCAATTTGTCTTGCCCATTAGACACTAGTAATGATTGCCTATGTCCATAATTCGGAGTTTCTCTGATCACTCAATGTTAAATATCGATTTCTTAAGGTGTAGGCGGCACTCTTTGCCTGTCGCGTGCGTGTAAATACTCCCTTATGGTTTCCGACTGCACGCGTAGTTGCTGAAACTTGCTAATTTACACATTTTTCAAATCCAAATAATTTTTTTTTAATGAAGTTCCTTAGTTTATCTCGAGTTTAGTTTTGGTATTCTGCTTAGTATCTGACACTAGTTAGTTTGAACTCTCTAACTCCTTACTTTTAAATATCTACTTACTCTTATATAATTTAGTCTACAGTTTATTATATAGCTGCAACCTACTCATTCCAGTCATAAAATCGGCAAAGTTCCATATCATTTCCCCAGTGATAATATGGTCTTTCCGCAATGCATCAAATGCCTGATGTGTTTTCATGATGAGATCATTCTGGTATTGTTCAGAAAAGTCTATAGAAGGCTCCTAAAATATCGACTGTATATTAATAATTCATGCATTACACGTGAATATGATTTATCGGAATTTGCGTACATTTGAAGGGTATTTTATATTAAAGTAGTACAACTTGCAAACTAATACATATTATGCGGAATAAAAATTAAGTACTTGATTCAATCCAGGTAAACTATCCGCTCCATATTCTGTCACAATGATAGGCTTCTTGAATTTATCCTGCCACAAACTGAGGTCCCAGTAAACACTTTGGTTGATCCAATCTAAGTAACCCATGTCGACGTACCAACCATAATAGCGATTAACGCAAAGGATATCAATTAAGTCGGCCTGAATGGCTACGGTAGACATGAAAGTCATAATTCCACGTGTTTTCAAAATGTTAACGCTACAACTCACAGTTTGATCGTTATCAAAATTGGTTGGACCGTAAACAATAGTGACGGGTCTGGTCTTGTCCAGAGCATGCGCATAGTCCACAAGATTTCTGTGGACAGTTATATTTTTCTCGGATACTAATAATTGAAGCACCTGGCAGACGTACTTATCTAATGATGTTATAGAATCTCTATTGACGCATTAAAACAATTAATACAAAATAGAAATAACTGTTTACTTGAAGTACATTCTTGACTCTTTTTTTTCTGTACGTGGTTCATTTGCCAAACTCCACATTATGACAGATGGATGATTTTTATCACGCTCGATCATTTCCTCAAGCATTTTCATATGCAGTAGGTTATTAGCTTTAGGAAATCCTCTGAAAAATACTATAATTTTTTAAAATGGTAACTACTGAGATGTTAATTTGCCACCCTAGTATTGTGGATGTATTCACAGAGATCTCAAATTTGTCATACGAACGTGGAATACGTAAAGCTCCTAGCCACTCACTATGCCACATATTTCCTTTAAATATTGTACTCTACTGCAGCTTTTATATTGGCGAAAAACGCTAACAATCACCGGTAGTGTAGATATTGAGCCCATTAAATTACCTCTACAAATTCGATTGGTATGTACTAACTTTGAGGTGATTGACTTCTTAATATAAATATACCTGAAGACTCTGAAACCCACTAAACAAAATGGAAATAATGGCATCAAATGTTAAAGTTAATACTAACTTGAGTCCAACAGCTGGAGTCTCCACGACTACTGCTATTCCTCTTCTATCGCCTTCATCCATTCTTTCCTCAGCATATGGGTAGTGAGTGGTTCGATAACAATTACCACCCATCCATTCAAGCAAATTTAAATCTTTGGTCATCACAACGGGATTATAACCTCGGCCGTGGATCTGACATATTTACATTATAATCCCACTTTTATTGTGATCAAAGTTTCGGATTTACCTCAAAATCCTCGTGCATTCCAAATCCGAGACAATAGAATGGTTTATCATTAATTAAGATTTGCCTATCTGACCAACTAACAGTACGAAACCCGAATTTCTGTCTGTAGATATCTAGGATCATAACGTCAGAAAGCCGGATCAATTCGACCTAAACCTTATTTTCCATCACTTTAAATCTCTAAAATATTTTCAACTTTAATACATCTACTCTTCAGTTCTGAGGTTAGCACTTATATTTACAAAATTAAGTTGTATAAAAAATTTTCACTAAAATAAGATTCATATATTGGAGGATGTAATAAACTTCTCAAACGGCTCTGAAATAACTTCCATGAGAAATTTGATGTTGAACATGTGTACCTCTAATAAATATAAATAAGGTTTTCCCATTCCCCGTGGCCACCACGGGCGAACATTTGAGATCCGTCCTTTGCCTTCAAGTCCTCGAGCAGAGTATATCTGTCAGTATATATTAATAATTACATTACATGGAGAAATAAGTAATTATACCTTAATTATTACCAGAAATTAACAACTTAAGGTTTAGGAATACTCTCTAAAGCCATAACAATAGAGATTTTGCTTTAATTTCAATAATATTCTCATAGGAAAAGATAGAAAGTTCTAAATTCTAAATAAAGAGTGCAAACCATATTTCCATCTGGGTCATACATATTCACGAAAACGTCCTCGTTGGAACTATTATCACTTAAGCTAACTTCATAGGAAAACGAACCTGCAATTATGCCTCACTGATATCTTCATATACAACTCATTCTCTAGAGAATTTCAAAAAAATAAGCATTAAATTCTGATTTACCCAAATGCTCTGCCAAAATTTGTATGTCTTCAATATGACTTTTCGGAATTTTAAGAAGGTTTACTGATCGAAGAATCCCAGCATAATTGAAGAAGTCAAAGTTACCAATGTCTTTAAAAGCACCTTCAGGAGTTCTAGATAACTGAAGAGCTACAATTTTATTTATAATTTGTAATGGCATGTTTAAAAGGGATTTTCTTAAATAAACAAAAAACTTGTCGAGTTTAATAAGCTGCATTAAAAAATTTTTTGGGACATATTTTAATGCTGAGAACAAACATTTCGTCCGCTAACGTTTCTTGTGCTATCCTTCATATAGTTAAAGTCCCCCTGTGGAACAGTAGCCCATGATAAAGTGTTGTTCACTGCTACAGTAATCTAAAGTGATTTTTTAATACTAAATTTATAGAATATGAATTCTTAAATGCTTTAGTTTAAAAAAACAATTACGTTAAACTGAAAACCTTATTCTCTTTGCCATATTTGATTTTTTCAGTGATATCAAATTCAAATGGAAGATGACCACCCACATGAGAACCTAGTTCTTTTGAATTGAGATACTAAAAGCACACTATAACCAGTCAATTAAAAATAAGTTTAATTCTTTAAATGAAAGAAAAAATAATCTTCCTTGAGACTAGTTTAATAATCGTCGTTCGTAAAATGTTATTAAGCAACAGAAAAGAAACCCTTTTTAAAAGCTTGGTTCTTTTACCCACCACAGTAGCGTAGTAATTAACACTGGAAAATCGTAGAAATATACGATATTGCTGGTCTCTTTTAGGTATAATATCCTTTTTTTGGTACCAAACCCAGCCGACGTGGTCACGAAGAGACGCACTGGCGGAGAGATCGTTGTATGCTGCAGGCACGGGCATGACTGTCGCATTCTGACACAAAATATTCTGCATTACTTTTCATGTTAAAGTTCGATTTATTTTCCCTAGTTTTTAAATTCTTTTCTCTTTGCATTGTTGAGTTTTTCGATAATTTCCTAGATGGAAGTTTTCTATAGACTCTACCCAAATTTCATTATATTAACTGCTCTCAAAGATTGGACTACTGTAATCTGGACATTCTTTTGATTTCATCACCAGTTGATTTTTCTTTATTAATCAGTTTTCATAAAACCACCTCAAAGCGTTCTAGGTCCAGCAAATTCCATGCTAGTTTTTTTCCAACATCTCCTCCATTAGATATTTCTTTAACAAATGTCCATAGTCCATTGAGAGAGTCTACACTTCGATATTCATTTTTCTGAAGTATATAGAAAACTATAGTGTTATTTTAAAATTAAAGCAAATTATGTGATTTAAATTACATCTTTTTCATAGATTTCTGCGGATCAAATAATTAAATTCTTCCTCCTCAGCGTCGATTGTAAACTATTGACAAGGTCACAATTGTTCAGGCTAATTATAAGTAAACAAAAGTTTACACTTAGACTCTTTAAAAGTTTATATAGCAAAAATTCAATACTTACATTAAGTTTTGCAAAAATTTGAATTGATATGTTAGTTTTTAATTGACTTCTACAACTATAGAATTTCACAATTAAACCGTATGAGTCATGGCATTCAATTTTTCTCATATAGTTAACTCAATGTCCACAACTTACCTGTATTCCTAATAAAGCATCCACTGAATTATACTGAAATAATTCTATCCAAATTAAAGCTAGTAGAAGCATTCTGTAAATCACACAATGAAAGTAGTCCACTAATTAAATTTTATACGAATAGGTGGCAACCTAAAATTAATGGGAAATAATGGGGCACTACAAAAAATTAACAAATAAATCTTATTTCAACTGATAAAAATCAGTCGCTCTGTGAAATAAAAGAAATGGATATTTTTTTAGATTATATCTCTCAATATTTGTGAGCGAATGATTAATATTCACTAGAGCTAAATTAAACGCAGACTGGAACAGAAATTAGGAAAATAGATAAGTGCTGTCAAAACGGCTAAACATACATTATCCTAGAAATCCACCATCTGTCATCGGTTGTTTGTTTGTTTTTCCTATGCCTCAACCAGCTTTTCAGTTGGAGAAAAGTTGTTGTAAACCGGTATTATGAGATGCAGTGGATGAGGCAATGGAAATTTCAAAGAAAAAGCTTTAAAATGAGAAGAAAGCACGATATTTAGAATTTAAATCTAAAATATATCCACTTTATAACAAGTTAGCTATAACTTTAACTAACATACGGTTCAATTAAAAATTTGAATTAAAGATGATTAAGTCAGGAAGGAATTTTTCTTATAAAACTATTTTGAATTGCGCAAGTTATATAAATGGGAAAAGGCTCGTTAAGTCACGCTTATTTCTCCAGAAAACACTTTTAAATTTATTTTTTATTCCACTTAATCATCAATGAGTAAGTAGACTAGGTTTATTTCACTTATTTCTGGTGTAAGTTTGAAATACGTAGCAGATGACAGAATGGTAAGGTTATGACGTAATCCAAGTACAGTACAAGTATTGGAGAAGCTTGGGCCAAGAGCATAAAGGATCTCATGAAGAGAGGAATTGGCATGCTTGAATGAATTGGAAAGAGTAAACAGTGCTTTTCTTGCAACGATCAAAAGATCTTCAACGATAGCAGCGCGAACCATAATAATGAGCAATATGTAGGTCATTTAGATAAACAATTTCACGGGAACCGACTGCTCGATAATGCTATGTAAATTGAGACTAGGAGTTGAATCCCTCATTTACTTTTTTTATTGCAAGTAATATCGCAAAACTTTTGTTAATTGAAAGTACAAATATGGGTAGGGTAGTAAAAATATAGGAAAAACAATTTGAAATTTTTATTCTTTATAGAGAAGTTTAGTAGTATCTATATCTAGACAATAATCACACATAAACAGTGAACTTTGTTAGTTTAAAACTCCAAAATAGTTCTCACTTTGTCTGAAAATCAAAGAAGATTTATGTATGTAAGTTCTTCGAAGAACTGCCTCGTGATCCTTCATATTTAATACGAAATTCATTTGCGAAGTCGTGACTAATGCTGCCATGTGATTTGTGCTTGAGCGGTGTCAGTGTTGCATTCATACAAAACTAATCTTCAGAAATAAAACTTCGACACGCAAAGTTCTTTAGAGCTCAACAATCTCTGAACGTGTTGTAATTTACAAACTAGTAAGTTATCATAGGAAAACAGTCTGAAAGTTACGTGATAATAAGGAATTTAGAATTAAGCGATCACAAGATATATCCGTAATTTGTTTATTATACGTCAGAATCATTTTCACATACAAATATTTTTGAACAGGGTTTTGATTTTACTAAAATATGAGGATTACAATCATGGCTAAACTAATGAAAAATACAAATAACCCGAAAATTCCGAATAAAAGTTTGATGCCATTATTCACCTGCAAAGCACGGTCAATTTTAAAGAGAATTCGCAAAAATCAAACGAAATTATCGGTGTACCTTCTCGAAGTTCGTTTTGTTCAGCTTCGCTTCATAAATAATTCTTTGTCCAGTCTGCCTTAGTTTAAAATCACATGTCTCTGGTTTAGCTTTTATTTTAGTTAGAATCTAAAATATTACAATTGAAGTATAACTTTTTGCTTATTTGGTCACTTGTTAGGTACATACAAAATCGGGTTTTCTAAATTGTTGGCATTAGTATTAAAATCTTCATTTTTATAATATAGAAAATGGAATAAACCTACTTCAAAAACTATGACTGCAACTATCGTAGTTATGACAAAGCACATGGAAACTTTTTGCGCCCAGAAGCTGTCCTTCCATAATGCAACAAACGAATTGGAAGCGATCAGGATGGAAATTACTAAAAGTGTGAGTTGAAGTTAAGAATGGTAAATGGATTAATATAAATCTCCAACCAGCCGATATCACTCCAGTAATTCCTAGGGTTCTATGTATTCTATTAAATATATGCCTTTGCGAATGGTCAGGAGCACAACGAACAACAGCCATTGCACACTGGACAATGGCAATCGTAGTGGCAATGGTTCCTAGCTGTAAATGGAGGAGGCTAAGTTACAGGCAGCATAGAAGCTCTCTTAACCCATTCAGTATGTGACCCTGAAGTAAACTCTTATTTTACATGAAGAAGATAATCGTGTTTATCGTACCAATGAGTGCATCCTCCCTGGACTAGTATTCTGCTGCCAATTCATGTTCGCCAAAGGACCTAAAATATCCAACATTTAGTTTGCCAGAAATTTTCCAGAATTTTCGTGCTTAACGAAATAATTCACCTTTCCAGGCCCAGTCTTTGGCGGTGAAAATAAGGAAAGTGGAAATGATAATTAATGAAAGAGCAATGACATTAAGAGTACGATGAATCTGAATATATTTATCTCCTGACGTCTTATCAAAAATACAGAATTTTCATCTCTGAATATAACTTACATGGAACCAAAGTTTGATTCCAAGTAGAGTTCTATTTGGCCAGTGATCTTTAAGATATCTTGCAGAAAGAATTGCCATGGGAACAAGGAGCATCCAAGAGATAATCATGAACACTCCTGTGAAAGTACAGCGTTACATTTACAGTCCGAGCAATCTTCCCTTAGTTTCGGCATAATATTATATCACTAATGGAAGCCAGAGAAACATGGTGTAATATTTAAAGTATTTTTAGAAGTAGTTATATATGTAACACTAGCCATGAAGTCGAATGAATAAAAGTCTCGTCTGGAGACTCATTTCGTCTTTAGATGCAATAGTTGGAGGACCCACACTTGATGAGGACATTTCTGAAATTCATTTTACATATACCTTAATAACATGAATATTATTGCCAGCCTTAAAGAGGTGTCACAAGTAATTTCAATAAAACCCTTACACGGATTTATCAGAAATATTTAAAGCTATGTTATTTAAAAGCTAGAAAATGTAAAGAAGCTTTCAATCTTGGAAGAGAGTGAGGGAAAAAAATTCCATTAGAATGCATATAAAATAAATAATGAGTTGAGAATTATTTCCAAAGAATCATGAGGAAAGCTCAATTATATTGTAAAATATGGTCATAGTTCTTAAAGTATTAATACTACAAACAAAATGGAAATTTTGGTAACCGATGGTTTTAGTTCGTCTCCTACCCTCATTAAGATCATTCTAATATCAAGTTATCTATCGACAGAAAAAATTCATTAACTATATAATTTTCATATTCAAGGCAGTTAGAAATAATGACATGGAAATGGGAATTGTCCGAGAGGGTACCTTAAATACTTGTACTAAATACCGTCAATTATCACTGTACATTTAATATCATCATAACATGTTTTGCTGTGTGGGGCGTCTCGACTGTAAATAATTTGGAAGAAATCGCAATTGAATGGTAGTACAATTAACACAGTCGTTTCATTAATTAAATCTTTAATAATAATAAAATGTCTTACCACTGTTATCCTTTGCTTTTGTTAACTAAATAGCGGTATATTGATGATTCGATAGGACAATGTGAAGTACAGAGTGGCCATAGTTTATTCTATATTTTAACTACTGATTTTTTATTAAGCTATGTATTGTTTACCAAGTGAGAACAGTTATTGGCACAATTACTCTCGATGTTTGTCGGTGAAAATGGACTTCCTTCGTCTTTCTATGATTTTTTTTGGAATAGTCGGCACTATGTAAAGTCAAAAATACTTATGAAAAAATAGTGTAAAAGCAAAAACTATCACCAACTAATATCTCTTAGTGAAAATAGAACAAGTATTGAATACATACGCATACAAATTTATCTTCATTAATGGAATGGCGATTCTTTCTTGCTAACAGAATGATATCCTGACTCAGTAAGCTTATTGGAAGTCTTCATAGAATCATTTTGATAATTATCCGATAGTTTCTCATGATCTATGGATGTAGATATCAGCTCTTTGAGTGAGTTCATGGTGGCCTGATCAGAAGTGGAGGCTTCATAATTCATTGGCACCTGATCTGTAAATGTCGAAGAAGCAGCGAACAATTGGGAGGTAACTGGAGTCCTATAAGTCAGAATTTAGTCATTCAGATACTAATTATTTTTCTAAAGTCACCTTGATATAACCTATATCGATGTTTCTGTATGAAAACTGAAAACTGCACCCATATTGGACGTTACTGGTTGTATCTTCAACACTGACATCGGGATAGGCTTCAGGGGAAACAGTTTTGTAGACTGAAGGCACATCTATATAACTAAAATATATAACGGATATACTTGCTAGATGATAGGAGTACGCATTCTCTAGTAACTTTGGGTTTCTACAAATTCGAGATGATTGTTGCAATTTTGAATTAGAACTTTATCTAGTAACCTGATAGATGTCGAACGATATTCAACGTTAGAACACTGGCAATTTTTGGGAATTGTAATCCCATTCTGTCCTGGATCACCAGGCTAGAAAATCTTATTAATTTACCCCTGATATAAAAATTTGCAAATTTATTTATGCAGTTATTATTAATGTCAAATTTCAATAAATGCTACTTATTGACAAAGGCGTAAATCAAAAACTTTTTGTAAATCATAGTGATATATAGTTTTATCTACTACTATCTTATGATTAGCTTAAACTTATAAAGTGATCCACCCTTCCAGGTGCTCCAGGTGGCCCATTTATTCCACGTTTTCCTGGTAAACCTGGGTTTCCTGGGATTCCAGGAAACCCAGCATTTCCCATGGATCCATGTTGCCCATTTGTTCCTGGAACACCGATCACTCCTCTTGGACCAGGAGGTCCGAGAAAGTTTATAGCTCTGCAATACAAAAGATGTATACGAAACCAGGACTATGCTATAAAAACTAAATATCACCTAGTAAAATTTTCACCAGGTACTCCAGGCTTTCCGGGAGGACCAGGATAACCATCATAGCCTGGATCTCCTGGAAATCCTAACTCTCCTATATATCCAGGTAGGCCGGGAACACCAGGTTCGCCATCTATACCGGGTGCGCCTAAAATTCTATATTAAGAAAATGCATTATCTTATGTGCATAGTATTGCATGTACTCAGATCATGATATTAATCATAATTAAAAGTTAAAATAATGCTACGGATAATATAAATAGTTTAAATTCTGGTAAGTATTGTGTTACAATTTTCTATAATAATTTCTCCCTTAAATAAAATCAATAAATTTCAAATAATCAAAGTATAGAATTAGTGAGAACAATACATGTAAATTTTAAATAGCTAAATATAGTGCATAATAAATAAGGAGCATCTAACAGTTATATCAGCTCACCTTGATATCCGGGTGGACCAGGAGCACCTTCTACACCAGGAGGGCCAGCGGGGCATTTGGTGCAGCCGAGCTATGGATATTGAATATACGTTTAACTATTCTTTATTTTGATGCTTACGAGTCAGAAATGTTATAGATCTGTATATGCTTACAAAGGATAAAAGACTTTCAGAATAAAATACCATTATGATTTCATCACTCTCGTTTAGTTCCCAATCTTTCCCATTCATGCCGTCGACTCCATCTAATCCATCTTCTCCCTTTATACCTGGTTCTCCAGGTGGTCCTGGAGGACCAGCTGGACAAATCGCTGGAATAGTACAGTCCACAATAACTTCTGAAATGATCTGAGAATCTTATTATAATAATGGTATATATTTAAAAAAATAAATTTCAAGATGAAACTAATTTCTAGAGGTATAAGAATACATAATTAATATATTGACAAAAGAATATTATAGATAGGATGTATTCTTTCCTAATATATATCAAACTATTTATTCTAGAGCTGACCATCTATAAATGATTCTTGTCCATCTTCCAATAAATGGTCAAATTTAGTAACTAATGAATCATTCTGTCCCCTAGTTTTCCTCAGTCTTAATCTCTTTATACGTGAAGATCGTTTCCAACGTATGAGGTGCATCTAAATCACATAAAATCATTTAACATCTATAGTTCTACGTTTTTAATTATACATTAAAAGCATATTACTTTTGGATTAAAATAAGATCAATAAACAAACAGAAATGTCTGGTTTTCTTTTCAGTGGTAGTGGCCGATGGTATATTATGTCAGACCAAGCAGCACTCTCATAGAACTGAAGAACAAAATATGTTATTATCATTATTTTTTAAAATATATTATTATTTGCCACAGAAATCAGCCTTTATAGCGGTTTATTACAGTATATTTTTATTTTCTCGAGATGCTAATGTCAATAGGAATCTATGTTATTGCTTATGAGAGCTAAATGAGTACTAATCACGTACTGACCTCAAACTCTCTAATGTTATCCAGACTATCTTCCAGGAGAACTTTAATATCAGTGACTATGTGGTAAATTACGAATAGTGATGCCAATAAAACGATAAGAGAGCACAGTGTCGCACAAAATGCTAATCGATTACCGAATGATTGCGAATTACAACCTTTCCAGATCGTGCCCGGTTCCTGCGACACCATAATCAGAAGTTCTCTATTCTCTGTAACCTTTAGACCGTTAATTTATCAGATAAACAAAATAGTTCGTGCACTTTTTCGTAGAGTTCAGTTCAGTGATTTGTTTTATTCTACAGTAGTCTGCAGAGTGCAA
>JAJAVP010000270.1:56366-83606 GCA_020740425.3 Heterorhabditis indica | reverse complement strand
GATTTTGGTGGCTCATCGTGTTCGTTACTGTTTTGTGACGATTTGTTTACCATTAAATCGCAACATGACTTTTCAGAAACTACAAGGTTAACACTACAAATAGACAAAAAAGCCGAAATTTATTTGAGTTTTGAAAAGTTGTACCAGAGTGCCTAAAAAAGGACTAGAACTCTTGCATACGCCTAATATTTCTTCTATTTTGTTTCATAGAAACATCAAGCTTTAAATAAAGCTGTCATCGACGAGATGGACTGTTCATGAAATATATTTGATATATTAACTTAACACGAGTTCATGTCATTCCATAAGCTAGCGTCTAGATTCTTTGAGATAATTATTTACAGGAAAGGAAGCTAACGTATCGTACAAGCATAAGTTGAGATTTTATAACTATTACAGGTGTGGTCATCTCCTCCTGAGTGATCTGAGTAAACCTCTGCTAAGATAACTCAGTCTCCTGGAACTTGTTATAGAGACAGAAGAGAACCATAACTACCTCCACAAAGTAAGAGAAATTGGAATGGTACAAGACCCATCATTTAAATATTTTTAAATGTATCTCGCAAATATTATCTTTTTACCAAACTAAACTATCCTGATAATTCTAAACTTAGGAAAATATAAGTTTTAAATAAATAGAGGGTATAAAACGCTTTTAAAATAAGCATCACTAGTAACAATTTTGTGTAGGTAGTATTTTGGTGAAGAAAAAAGAAAAAAAAGGAAAGGTACGGCAAAAATAATCCCATGTAAAATATAGTCATAAATTAAGGTAGTTGTTGGAAAGCTCTCGCGTGTAGGCTTCCGGCGTAGCCTCTGGTACCACAAACTAGGATCTTATTTCGTCATTCTGTCCTACCTTTATACGTATGACACTTTAGCTACTTTCTCGAACCACATTTCAGAATATGGAGGTAATATTAAATGTATCGATCATATAATCGGTGATTAAGTTTGGAAAGATACTAATCATTTTAACTTTTTTCATAGGTTTTACAATAAGAACTGTAAATGAAGAATGGAATTTTGCAGCACTTTTTTTCATACCTTATATGGTAATGATGTTCGTGATTGGTTTTCCCGTTTTTTATCTGGAAATGACACTTGGACAGTACACCTCCAGCTGCGCATACATTGTATTCGATCGACTAGCACCAGCTTTTGTCGGTTAGTGTTTTATATAGATGGTCATTAATGAAATATTTCCCCAATTTTACCTAGGTCATTTAAAGTGTGTTTCTATGGATTTACCAACGTGATTATATTACTTTATTAGGTATTGGTGTTTCTGCTCTAATTCTCAATTATCTGGCGATGATCAACGACCAAATTCTGGTTTCCTTCTTTATGGCTGTATTCTCGAAAACAATAAATCCATTCACTAATGAGATGCCCTGGCACAACTGTGTTTCTGGCAAATCAGGCGCTTGTCAGTTCTTCAATATTATATTCTCTATCATTTTAGGTTATTTTTGTTTAAAATAAATGCAATTTACTAAAATGTGTTTTTTTTTTAAATGAGAACAATTTTCCTCACATATTCGAGATTTTCAGCTTGTCAAGATTATTCACGTAATTGCCATAGAAAACGTGGTTTAGCCACCTCCCAAATGATGTCATTAGTGAATGGACAACATCCTTATAGGTTTGCCCAAACAATGCTAGTTACACACTATTAAGTCTTGATTTTTAAATCATGAATCGATATTTACATTGTGGAGAATTTGGAAATACTTCATTGGTAGATTTAGAAAGATTTATTACTATAGAGATATACTTGCTTTTTGATAAAGTTTATTAGATAACTAGCATTTAATTTCCACTGAACAGTTGTTTAGATCTTTGGGAGACACCTGTTTTCGCTCTCAACTCGAAACTATGTACACTAGCATTCAAGAAGTGAGAGCAGAACAATCGTATGCGAACTTCATCAAGAGAATGCCCTTCGTCCACTACTTGTAATTACATCGCAATGTGATCATCAACTCAACTTGCTTAAGCAAGTTAACATATGATACTTAAAACAGCAATAATATATTCTTTTAATCTTCAGGCTACATGAAATTTCTAATTTAAAATTTCTCACAGTCAATCACTGGCCCTCATATGAATATTATTTATATAATGCAGTGGCTTGGGGTATGGTCCTTTTCGTCGCGACACGAAGTAGGAAATTCATAGTAATAGTAAGTGGAATTTATTAATAAATTAAGTCTTGTATGTCAAGTTTATCAAAGTTTTACAGAGGGATAAAGAAATAATGAGATTTTAGTTCTCGGGCTTCAGCGTTCTCATCACATCAATAGCACTAACCGTGATGCTGGTTGCTTTCGTACTAGTCTACCCTCCGGACATACCCTATTCAAACGTATTTTTCGAACAGTCTGGTCTTACAATGTCTGGTCCTTGGATAAAGGCTGTCCTATTGGCAAGTCTCATTGTTTTATTTAAGAAAATTTTCTTCTTTTATCATAAAACCCCCATCTAATATAAAAAAGAGCACTTCTGTATCTTAAACAGCGCACTAACAAAGGAATAGTATTGCTCTTAATAAACTAAATACTTTAAGAAAACAATTAAGACTTTCGCAGTCAACTGAAAAATTTGAAGAGAAGAAATTTCTTATTTTTTATTTATTGCTTAAAGTGGGAAATGTTTTTTTTTTCCTATAGGTTCTTTGTGTAATGTGAAATTTTTATTGCAAATTCTTTCTTTTTGTCACAACAAGAAGGATATAGCTTCATAATTATGCTAAAGAGAAGAGCACTTAAATAAAAAATGAACAATAAATTGCCAGCAAAGCAAACTAACTTCCAGCACTAACGACTACAATTTTCTTAGTTCTTGAACAAGCTAAGCTTAATACAGTTAGAAACTGACAAATTACACATCCCAAAATGATAACAAGAAAGATTTAATACAATACAATAAAAACAGGATGACCTATATTCTATCAAAGACTACCCTGGTTAAAATCAAGAACAATTTAAGAAAGAAACTACACTCACAATGGAAAAATTTCAAGACCATTAGTCGCATAAGTTAACATATTTGGCACTCGTATAATTAATCTATAATCTCTAATTTGCAGACGTTTCGGTCTCTGAAACTTGGTCAAGGCGGTTTAATCTTTCTTGGATCACAAAATCATTTCCACAATAATCTTTTAACGTAAATTTAGGAATATTTTATTATTTATGCGATTTATTGGAATTATTTCCAGATCGCATTAAATACTGGAGGAACGTTACTGGGACTTTATTTACAATAAACAATTCTAAGTATTAGAGTTTTTAAAATGAAGATAAACTATGAGCTATTATTTTCAGAGATTGCATGGTAATAATTACATTTATGATCTTTGGACCATTTTTCTATGCGTTAATTCACCGACTGATATGCGATTCCTTCTTAATGGAGGTGGTTGGAGGTGATATCCTTCAGTGGAAAACAGCCAGTTAGTTCACGAGAAAAATAAGAGAGTAAATTTTTTAGCCTTAAATTAATGAGGTTCTGTGAGTTTACGGAGTAAATTGTTTAAAATCCTATTTTAAGCAGTAGATAATTTTAAATTGATTAAGGATTCTCATTTTCCGATATTTCCATTGAAACACTTCGCCATCCAGTCATAATGGCATCAATACTATTCTCCTCTTTATTCATCTATCCAGAATTCGAGACTTTTGCTGCCTTTCTTCTTTCCCTCATGGTTCTACTTTCCGTCTTGAGCAGCAAGGTAGAGCTGAAAACATACAATTTGAAATATTAAATTTTACTTCTCGCTTTTTCAGTGCAATATTTCTAACTATATACGCTTTTATTTATTAGATTACTGGTAGGATTTTTCTATTTTTCGTATGCTTAATTATACTAAGAAAAAAAGGGACGTGTAGACCACAACTATCAAATTAAACATGGTTATTAGTTTGTACGTACAGCATAACCTTTAAAACGAGGTTTTAATTAAGACAATGTTTAATTAAGGTAGTACGCCTTGAGATATCTGTAACGTCAATTTTGGAGAACTTTGACATATTCACGGATTCATCTAGAGAAATTTTCCTTCTAGCTGCTGTATCAACCAGTGCACTTATCTCATTTATTTTTTGCTATCATGTAAGTTTTTTTTCGAATGAGGCAACTAGTATATCAGTTTCTTAAATTCGTAATGGATAAGCGTAACGCTAGTAATTAAAATTATAGAAAGTTTAAGAATCCGAATTAGCGGAGAGTAATGTTAGTCTACTGCTAAGAATTCTATAGATTTATTCGAAGCCATCTACTATTTCCAGCAAGGCTACTACCTCATGTCTAGATTGGAAGAGCATATTTATCCGGTCGCCAGTGGTTTCATCATTATGATTGAACTCTTCGTCGTTTGCATGTTTTACGGGAGTCGTCGACTGTATTCTAATGCCATGTTTATGATTAACAGATCAACAGTTAGTGTTCCTTTTATTTCACTTTTCCCCTTCAATGATTTATTCTTTTCTAGGAAGAATCAAAGATCATGAACATGGTGATCAATATTGTCGTCATGGGTCTTTGGTCTTTCTTCATTCCACTCTTCACCACAGTGAGTTCCTGCCTTTCTTTGGTAATTTGGCTATTTATCATCTAAGACTTCTTTACAGCTTGCCTTCGCAGCATTAGTCTATTTAGAAAATCCCATCACCAAGGCGGACCTCTGTATTATTATCTGCATATTGATTCCTATTCCTTTGTTACTCATTTACAGAGTGGGCAGAATGTTGTTTCTATAAAATCTAGCATTCCAGTAGCCAATAATCATGATAATGCCAAATTACATATTTAGATAGTCAGGAAGTGGTATCTTGAAAAAAACATTCAACCATTATTTCGGATCGACCCTGATCTATGGGGACCTCGATCAAAAGCAGACCGCTATATCGCTGAAAAAATGGAAAAAAGATTTAGAGCAAAGGCTTTTTGGTAGTAAGATCCGATGACGATTCTGATCAGAAATAATTAGAACATTTTTTCTATATTTCTTTTATAGAATTAGAAAAAAATATCTTTATATTCCAAATAAAATTTTAATTTCAGTCACCTCTATTAATATAGTACTGCTCATTTCGTTCAACTTTCGATTACTTAAGCTTTTTAAAATTTATTTGGTTTGTACTGAGTAGAAATAACTCGCTTGAAAGTAAAAATATTGTATTTTCCTCCACAAATAATACTGGAAATCTTCAAAATTTAATAAGTAGTGTATGATGAATATACTTTGACCTCCGAAATTATGCGTGCACGGCAGACGTACTCATATCAACGAACGGAAACACTTTTGATGTTGCTTGAAGCATACCAGACGGAACAGGTCCACACCTTTCTGAGGCTTTGTCGCTACATGGAGGTGGGTTTCTCATGTAGAGAGAAGTTCGATCTTCATTTATGGTTATGTTCAGTTTGTTTAAAATGTGGTTATAACTGTTTTTTTCTCTACAAAGTACATTCTTCCGTTTAGGAACAATATTAGTGTGTTAGATTAAGTTATGGTTGTATTGCTCTCTTAAGGGGAAATTACCTCTTAATAGTGCCGTATCTATTTAAACCGATTGCAAAGTGTTTATTAAACACAATGCTTTATTAGTAATTGACCAAAAGAGCACTGCTGGCCTAAGCCCAGGGCAATCTTATACAATGGCTAGTACAAATAATTATACAAATATAAGATCAAATAAAAAATTCCTGCAATGCATGACACATTTGTAAGCATAATCTTATTTAGTCTTAAAAAAATAAAAATGAGAATCACAAGGCATTTATAATAGTGTTTGTTTGTGTGATTTCTTGACAAAAAAACGTCTTTAACCGATGTATAAGAAATCAACAAACATATGTATTCTGGGGCTAAGATAATTTTTGCCGACGTACACTACACCATGTCCCTTTTCCTGTCTTCTAAGAGAAAAATGTCAAATGAAAGCTTTTGCAGAGAAGTACAAATGAACAAGTTGATCTAATTTAGTGGACATACGTATGGCTTCTCATGAAAAATCAATTTTGATCTGAACTAAGTGGGAATTCTAAACACTGACTTTCAACAAAATAGGTAAATATGAACGCTCGCGCTTTCTTCCTTTTTGATGCAACATCCAGGCGTTTTTTTCCAATTTATCTCGTAACTCTTTACTACCCCAAAGGTTTACTCATCACCGATGCATCCCATACAACTTGGAACTTCGTGCAAAACTTCATCACTAAAGGTAAAATTACTAGAGCTGAAGAGAGATGAATATTCAATTGAATAGTTTTAAACGGTCTCATATTCAGATTTTGTACAGAATCTTCTTAAAGAACGTTGCTTGACGACGATGTTAGTTTTATTATTAAAGAATGAGCAGCATCTAAAATCTCCAATTTAAAAAATTCAGTAGTAAACCTACTTAAATTGTGTATTTTATATTAGATAAGAAATAACTAGCAACACCAGAGTCCTCGGTTGTCACCTTATTGTAGAAAGGGTAAGATGTCTGGTAATCAATTGAATAAAATCAAGAACTAAATTTGCAAGTCTCGGACACATTACTTAACATAATTTATTGAAACAACCACAAATCACTCAGGTGAACATGAGATAATGGAGAGAGTCTAATACAATGATATAGGTTTAAGTGAACATAAATAAATGATAAAGAAGAACTCTTTCAAGTGTCACATTATTAAAAAAATCACTTAGAATAAGGACAAGTATAACTTGCAATACGTCGCTTTACAACCAGCATCACACTTGTATTGTTCGCAACACTTGAGAAAAAACTAGTAACGTCCCAAAATTATAGTTTATAATCACTGTAGTCTTGGTATTTTGAGCATAATTCAAATATAGAAGAGAATTGCTTGGCACATTCATTTTTCTCCCGCCATCCTTATTTCGATCGTAATTTGATCTACTAATTTCTGGCGCCTTTAAGTTACAGTGCAATCAAATAAGTTATTATTATCCAGTGTTTTGTGTACTCTTTACTTTGACCTGTCATGCTATATTTATCTTAACTGTCGTAGTCATCATTTGTTTTTTTCTATTATTCGTTACATCAGCTACACGTTCTCAATTACTAGATATTCAAAGATAAGTAATATGATTTGAAAATTGGCAACATGGGTTCAACAAGCACATCTGATATAAATGAGATATCTTAAAATTACTTTTAGGCACTTATTCGGAGTATTTCAGCAGAAAGAATGCCTTCCGATTGTCTCTTTCTCTAATATAACTCATTATTTACATTTAGTATCAGGTTATGACACAATAATACATAGTTATTGGTTTCGATGTCAAGAAAATGGCACTCTAGAATGTTTTTTGGGTAACCTAGGATTTGATTCTTTCAGCATTTTTCTTGATATTCGTTCAACGCAACACCTTTAATTATTGTCCATCTCTTTCAGCAGCTGTTCACTATTTTACATTTAACCATGTGATTTGTCTGTCTTTAATTTAATTATACATTGTAGTATTTGCACTCTATTTTGACATAAATTCAAAGATTTTCAGATTAAATGGTTCGTATATGTGTGGTAGGTGCTGGAGCCGCAGGCTTGTCTGCCGGAAAGCTCTCACTTGAAGAAGGGCATGATGTGAGACCAAGAAAGTGGAAAATATAAGATAATTAATTAATTAAATTTCTTTCAAGGTTTTAATATATGAACAGAACTCAAAGTTAGGAGGTACGTGGGTGTATTCACCAGAAACTGGAATTCATTCAAGTATGTACGAAGATCTTAAGTCAGTGGGTCTTTCTTCTTGTTTGTTCAATCTTCATTTTCCTTAGTTATTTGGGTGTATACAAAGTTCACACATATTTTCCACATTATGGGTAGTTTGTTTCAACATTTTCATCAAGAATGCTTGATTACTTTAAAAAATGAGTATCTTTTGTACGTAGTAGTTCTCCAAATTATTTCCCAGATGATAAATCGTAGTTTAGAAGTAACTGCATTTCAAAAGGTTTCCAACACTAAGATTAGCACTTTCTTATTGGTATTATTTTACCGTAAGAAACTATTATATACATAGCAGAACTTGCTTTGAAATTATAGAACAAATCTTCCCAAAGAAGCCATGCTATTTCAAGACCGTCCATTCCGTGATGATCTTCCGTCTTTTTTAACACACAGTGATGTTTTGGAATATCTTATAGATTACGGAAACGGTTTACCTATTTTGTACAATCACACCGTTAAAAATATTCAACGAATTGGAGATCATTGGAAGGTATATTCTAGGAACGTAATAATTTCCTAAACAATTGATCAGATGTGCAGGCATATTGCTGTAGTATCTGCTTTTCATCGCTTGCTATATTGTAGGTGACAGTATTAGCTAACGATAGCATCATTACAACAGAATTCGATGTTGTTTTCGTATGTAATGGGCATTATTTCACCCCGAGGATAGATGTGGATATAGCTAAATTTAGTGGTAGGATAAATTATTAATTCAAAAATACCAGTATTATTTCTTTTTTTAAGCGTTTTTATTCATTAAATGAATCTCAGGTACAGTAATACATAGCCATGACTATCGTAATGCTCGTGGGTTTGCCCATCAACAGGTTGCCGTTGTCGGTGCGGCTTCATCTGGTATTGATATTGCGATTCAAGTGGCAACATTAGCTGAAAAGGTCCAAAAAATAGTTTTAAGCTTGGGAATTATAAGAAAAAAAGGCTGTAAATTTATACATATCAGTCGGTTTGTACGTATTTGTTTGTTTTTAATAAGCAAGGAAACTGACTGAGGTGATTTTATAGTCAGATAAACCTATTCCATATTAAATATTCTTTATTAGGTGAGAAGCAAAAATTGGCTTCTTAGACATAAATAAAAACATTTAGAACACTATTTAAAAGTGGTTTATATCTATTCTTTTAGGTGGTTCTAATAGGGAGAAATGCTGTTTTTGAGCGTCTGCCAAGTAATATCGTACAAAAATCACTTCGTTTTATGGGACTAGAAGGGAATAGTTTATTACTTGAAAATGGTGATACTGTAACTGGCATAGATTCGATCATTCTTTGCACTGGATATAAGATGAAGGTGATTCGGTTTTGTATTCCACAGTTACCATTTTTGGGTAAACGCATTAATTAAATTAAAATTATGTGGACAGACAAGGTTTGAAAATGACTTTTCATATGCACAATTCCCGGATTTCGGCCATGATATGTATGAGTTTAATTTTCTAGAACTATTTACGAAGTTAATACTGGTTTAATTTCAGTTTCCATTTCTATCTAATGATATCATTTCGATTAACGCTGATGGACAGATGATTTCTCCTCTATACGAGCACGTAGTGCATGTCATGTATCCACGAAGCATATTTTTTATAGGTGAATATCTTTCAACTTTGGTTCTTGACACGTTTAGCGTCACCTTGTTGCTTTTTATCTCGGACGAAACTACCTAAAAGAGTTTACTGAGTAAAACGTACTACCTGTTTTTTTATGAGTAACTTATGTCTAAGTCTTAAGCTTCATCTTCTTATGCAGATAAGCATGAATAATTTCGCAGTGATTTTAAAATACAAGAATGGTCTTTAGAACTGGTTTGGAATATACTCTCACCTCTACAGAACGCCTTTAATTACTTTCCATTTTAGTAGCTTGTTTTCCTCAAAAATACTTCTTATAGTTTTGGCGATTGTCTTTTTACTTTAGACTACCCGTCTATATTTCTCTAATGGTAATACTTAGTGAGGTCGGGCTATGCTTACTTATGCTACACTTATCAAGCTTTTGAAGGCCTTGCAGAATAAATAATAATCGACTGGATCAGTGAAGGTCATCAAATTAAACAATATTTCCAATATTTATTATTCGAAACGTCTTTTAGCATGCAACCGGCATTGGAAATAAAATCTCATTTTTGAAGTTATTATTATTATTATATCTGCATTAATATTAAAATAGCTGCACATTCTATCTGTACAAGATATTTCAGGTTTCAATCTACAAACAGTAACCTTTACATTGTTTGAACATCAAGTGAAACTAGGCTTAGCTTTTGTTAGTGGAAAGGTCCAAATTCCATCTAATGAAGATCTAAATTCTTGGGAAAAGCACAGACTTGAGTACGTTGTTTTATATGTAAATTAGAAGCTCAATTAAAAAAACGTGCAAAGACCTAAAAAATATCCTTCCGTTACACAATTTAAAAAATTCATTCGAAATATAATATATACTATGAACATTTAAACTGAAGATTACTGTGCAAGAATAATCTTGACGCTCATTCTTATCACGTTTTGGGGAATGACCAGTGGGATTACCTAGATCACCTTGCTGATATTGGAAAATTCCCTAGGTGAGAATAAGATATTTTCAAGGATATCTATGTTGTTAAGACATGATATTATCTGTTCATTTTTCAGATGGAGATACCATTCAATAATGCGAAAAATTTATGACTATGTAGCTGACCAAAGGAAAATCGATATTGTTGGATATAAAAACATTAATTTTGAAGTTCACGGCGAGGAAATCATAGCAACTAAATTAACATAGTATTTAGAAATACTTACCAGTTTATGGAAAGGAATGATACTGTATGTATTGCATACCAGTACCTTCACGTTATTAATCCATATAATTATAGTATATACCTTAATACAATATTACCGGGTTATTCACAACTGCCATTGTGTTATGTACATACTTCACAGTAGTTACATTACCAGCATTTATTTTCTTTGTTGTTCTTCCAGTAATATTTTCTGACATTTCAATTAGAATAAATTCATAACTTTCTAGTTGATTTACCCAACAATAGTCATAAATCTCCAAGATATTATTAATAATGCATTTCCAAGTATCATGAATGAGTCTTGATATAAGCAAAGTAATTTATGGTGCTCCTAGTGTATCTCTGAGTGAAATGATGTACCATAATATATTACAGAACGGCAGATGTACCGTTTGCTCCAATTATTGGTGTGAAAATGCGTCAGTTTCATTTTCATATTGGTTGTCCAAGATGTCTGCGTTCTTGGTTATATCATACCAATTCGTGATTATAATTACTGTTTTATATGCTTATTTATTATAGATTGAAAAGGTGAATTATGTGGCGGTTAAGAGTTTTTCTGCTATCCCTATATGTTGTATACTTATCTTGGGCTATTAATCCGCCTACTGTAGTAATTGACCTAAATGAAAAATTCGTTGAGGTTAAGGATGAAGGTTTTTGGTTTGTTAAGGTAAGCTAGTCACTTTGTACTACTTATTTGTATAGCTGTGGTCAATATGGTAAACTATCTGGCACATTAATTGTTTACAGTTCTACGCTCCTTGGTGTGCACATTGCAAACGGTTGCTTCCCATATGGGAACACGTTGGTCATGCAGTTAGTGATAAAAATCTTCCTGTTAGGGTAGCGAAAATGGACTGCACAAGGTTCTCAAGTGCATGTAACTCGTTAGGTATCCAAGGATATCCTACTGTTCTTTTGTGAGCTTACGAATTCTTACATATGAATTTTTAACAGTAAATACTAGTGTTTATCATCATAATCTTTGTTACCAGATTTTTTTTGCTTAAGTGAATTTAATATTTTCAGCTTTCGACAGGGTCGGCGCATTGATTACAATGGTGAGCGCACCAAAGACTCCTTATTTAATTTTGCTGTGAAGTGCGCAGCTCCAGTTATCGAATCAATGACTGCTGTACGACTTAATGAAGTATGTTATATCATTGTTTTACTTCATTACATGGTAAGTGCTTATTATTACTGTTTTATATTCTAATTATGGATTAGTATTTCAATAATATGTACTTTTTTTATGTACGGAGGGATTCGCGTAGCGATCCTGCCTTTTTAATTGTCGGTGAAGAACGTGATGAACTTTTTAAAGAGTATGAATCTATTGCTGATTCTCTATTTTCGAAGGTATTTGCTTATAATGTATTGCGGTATTGTTTAATTATTGTTACGATGAATTCCAGTAACTGCGAAGTAGTTCTAATTAATCCGTTTTTTTTACTTTAACTTGCTCTTGGATCTTTGTTGCAAATGTAATCGAAACAAAGCAATAAATCTTTTCAGATAGTGAATAGTATAAGTTCATATACAAAATTCAGACGCGTTTCTTCTCTGCTCGTCCTGAATCTGCTCCGAGTTCTATGCGTAACTCAGGTTCCAGAATTGCAGTATTGAAAGATGATAAATTGTTTTCCTACAAGGGTAATATTGGTATGTACTGCATTTTAGCTATTTGTCCTGATATTTTATCTAGATAGTTTGTAGAATATATTTGATATGAGAAAAACTAAATCCAGCGGGACTCCGTCGTTGGGTTATGTCTGAGCGTTGGCCATTAGTGCCTCGTGCATCTTCTACTAATATAGGTGATCTATCCACCAGTGGGAAGTTAATTGTACTCGTTGTTTCTAGTGAGGTATGTTTACACTGTCTTTTGTTGTAGAACTATTGTGGCGACTTGAGTACTTGTTATTTACTATTATTTTAATATATCGAGTAATTTTCAGTTGGAAAGATTTAACCAATCATCTCCTGTTGGAATATTCTATGGGAAGGTAAAGAGGTGTTATATTATGCGTGCTTAACTGTCTTCGATAATGTTTGTTTCATGTGGTGGATGCTGCTGAAGATATGCGTAAGATGGATCACTTATGGGAACGGTTCCAGTTTGCCTGGTTAGACGGCAGTGATATTGCTAATAATATTGTTTTAGGAACTGTTGAAGTACCTGGTAAGGATATTATCTTCTAGAGATTTTGGGAATCCATAATTGTTATCCGATTGCAAATAATAGTCAAAGCTTGCTGTTTATGAATACCACGGTTAAAACGTGTCATTTTAAGTGGCATACTTAACTTTGTTTTATTAACTGTAATTGCTTTTAGAGGTAGAAAATATAGGACTGTTATTGGTATGATTTTATTTTGATGTCATTACTACAAAATATTAAAGAAGCGTGAAATAATACCAGTCATCATATTGTATGTGGATACAACTGTTTTAAGAGATGTAACTATTTTTTTTTAGGAATTTTGGTGTTTAACTATACAACGTATGAGTATTTTCTCAGTGAAGATGAACCAGGAAAAATGACTAAAGCCTCGATACTGACATGGCTGAGTAATTTAGTGGACGGTATTGAAAAAGAGCAAGCTATTCCACTGGGAGGTAAGCACGTAATTACGGTACAAATGTCTTAAGTTTAATTAATAATTAATCACTTGTGAGTTATCTGGAATTAAGAATGTATTTGTTTTACAGGCCGATCATGGCTTATTCGAATTAAACGCATGATATGGGAACTGTATACAAATGTCGCACAAATGTTTACCACTCAACCACTTCTTTCCTCTTGCCTATTTGGAGTGCCCATTGCTTTCTTCAGTATTATTTGCTATAGGTATCGTGCACATGTTTTAAAAGTGTAATGTTCAATCTCTACCTTATATATTTACTTAACATTTAAGTTTTACATGTTCAGTATTTGCTCCGCGGATTTTACGGTTGATCGTGAAGAATTTTATCCCGATGATGAAGACGAAGATTATGAGGTGAAAGAAAGTACAGACGAGCACTTAGCTAACCCCAGTCACGCTAAAAATGAATAATATTTTTTGTCTACGGTTGCCTTGTTAAGTGTTAAAATTCTAGCCTTGTTTACTTTATTTTTGAATTTGCGAGTAAAGTTTGAACACATCGAAAATTTCGTTGTGATAATTGCATTCGTTTAAAAATTACCTTAATTAATTGCTACATACCTTGCAAATAGTCATCCTGTGTCTAGTCCTCTTAATATTCAATCGAAACTATTTAAATATCACAATATATTTTAATGACTTGCCATGGTTTTGATCTCTCTGTAGACTGTTAGAATTTGATTATGCTTTATTGTTTCTTATTGTAAAATATTACAAAGCATCTGGTTACCGATGAATACTTAGACACTGTTTTCTTATTAAACCCTAACTTAAATAGAAAAGCGTCGAAATTTTTCTAGACGGTTTAGTAATACTTGATTCGCAAATTAATTGGGTATCAAGTTAGGGAAATGTGTGTGACTAATGTTTGAATTAAGTGAGGTAGGTGGTCGCATGAGATCGTAGATGATGTTAGTTCGTACAATGGATATATAGCTATGAAACATGTATTTATTTTTTTCAACGTTATCTCATTTGTTTCTTAATGAATAAATACTAAATGGGACCAATCATGGGTGCTTGCTCCAAGATGGGATACTGTAGACGAGGGCCTGTTATTGTTTCTCGTATCACGCGTCTCACTATAGCAATCTGTGCACCAAGTATAGCCTTCCTAGAGCTGAAAATGTACGGGTGTAGACGACGGTTTATAAGTTTTTAGTTTATAGGTAAAGAACTTTTATTATACATTTGACTCACACTTCAGTGTCACTAAGACGAATTGTGAGAACATTAGCTCCGAGGCAGGGTACAGCATAAAACATCATGTGGTTATTTCTCTGGTGAGAAGTAGTAGGATTCAATGACCTCCCATTAAGCTGAGGTGCTTTGGCTAAACGTAATCCACCCCAACATCGGGCTTGCCACTGAAATAGTCACTATAACTATTCAAAATACATATGTCAAGAAGCATAAGAGTTGTTTAATATTATAGAAGCACATAGTAATAAGATAATCTTACGCTTGCTCCTTCCTTTCTGTTACTTATAACATAAATAAAAAGGATATAGCCGTACTCATTCGAAGGAAGATTGTGTGGACCGGAATGAAACTAAATATTTCAAAGTAATCTTTATAGGCTTAGTCAGAAAAAAAGTTAATAAACATCATAAACTTGAGGTAATTCTATTTCAAGATGTAAAAGTGAAAACTTGAAAAATAAATAAATAATGTATAAATGCCTGAAACACTAATTCAGGACCATCCGCGAATGGTGCTGTGAAAGATGGAGAAGCCGAACGGTGCTCCGTAATACATCTAAACAAATTTTTATATTTTCTAATCTTTATTTATATATCTGCATCTTTTGAAAAGAATTTATTTAGCCTACCTGTACACCTTTCTTCGAGTTCGCGAAAACAATGATTGAACAGTTCTTGCATGTTTAGTAAGTACATCATATGCACGTTTCTTCCGTTGACTATCTGGCTTTCTAGAGAGAATTTGCTTATTTTCTTATGTACAAAACTTCAATGGATAACTTATAATTGTTTTTTATTCTGAAATCACTAAACTAACTTCCTCTCCACATTCTCTAGAGCTGTGAAATTGGCACCAGCCATTAGTAGTACACGCATCATCTTGGCATGATTCTTTCCATATGCCATGATTAAAGGTGAATTACCTCTACGGTCAAATACATTTACAGGAGAATGAAACGAAAGAAGACGTATAACTCTGCAGACCTGCAGAACACATCGTTATTTTGAATCATTGCATGTTTACGAATGTAATACCTAAAGGTTGAATTGCAAAATTAATTTTCACTTGGCCTTTCTCAACAGCATCATGAAGTGGAATCCGCCCATGGCTATCCCTTCCCTTCAGCACCATTGGACAAAGATTACACAACATAGTAGCAATGTCGTCTATTGTATGCTTATCATCACATTTAGTAGATCTGCATAACTGAAAATATACTTCACTAAATTACAATGTATAGTAGTATGAAAGTGTATCTTAATAATAGATAGTTGTTCAACCACTGTATATTATAGGTATACTCATCGTAAATAGCAATGTTTTTGTGGTCTTTGATTTATAAGTGCTAACCACTGCTAACGCTGTTTTCATTGTAATGTTATACAATTTGGCATCCGCATCAGAACTTTTAACGCATCCTGTAGAATGGAAAACCAACCAAATGTAAAAGATTTGCACCATAAGGGTCATTCCATGAGGCAAGGCGCGGTGCTGAAGTAACGTTATGAGCCACCGTTCGACGAACCCTCATGTAGTGTCCGGAGAGGATATCAGCATTAAACGTCTGAAGTAAACCATAATCATAAAAAACCGCATAAACATAAAATTACAAATATGATAGTTATTCTTAATATTCTAAATGAGTAATCTTCATTTTCTGATGGAGCTTATTTTAAATACACTTTATTGGGAAATATTAAAGACATTTACAATGAAAATTATTACTTCCTGAGAACATCCATATCGCTCTTCATCTCCATAATGTCGAACTTCCATTTCTCTAAGCATTTCACCTAAGATTTTGATGCCAATTTTTTCATTCAACGAGATTTCGCAGGGCAGTAGATGAGTAGCTCGTCGACGACTTAGTTGCTTTAAAATAACATTTTTGATGGAAATAAATCACGAGTTATATTACGAAAAATAAATTTTAAAGTTATAAAAATTTAATGAAATCCAAGTTATTACCAAAAGTGGTGGTCGTGTAGGAGGCATATTCTTTTCTTTGTTGCACATAACTTGTGAAACATCAATTTTAGCACCAACATCTAAAAACTATAGATATTTTTGCATATATTATTAATAAACTTTACTAGACAATAAATAAAGGAAAAAAATCTCTTATATATAAAAAAATGGTCAAAACGTCGTTTAATACTAACCTAAATTATCAGACTTAGGTTGATCTTGTGGATCTGGTGTACTTATCTATAATGTAAATAATGTATTATAAGAAAAACTTAACTCCAAACAAAGCAACAAAAAAGATAGTTATTACTAAGCTCTTGAAATTAGATGCTTTCGATTATATGAAATTGACTCATAAAAACTAATAACTCACTTTATTAAAATTATCCGTACTAGCAATGCTGCCTGATTTTATCAAAGGTAGTGTTTGGGAATCCATAGTTTCCCCCGACAAAAGCTTGTCCTGTAAAAATAGTGATATTCAATTTGATTATCAGTGAAGGACACTTAAAATACGATAATAAATTTATGACAGGTAAGCTGATCACCTCTACTATAATCTCTACTTTTCTTTTTCTCTTTCCAGATGCATCTTTCCGTGATGTTCCCTTGGCTATTCTAGGTATTCGCCCTCGCTTTGCTGTATTACGAGCATTTGACTTAGGCTCCATCTGTGAAGAAACAGGACTAGGAGAGCCATGACAATGGTCCTAAAATAGAAATTGTCATGTGAGATTAACTTTTCACTATTTAGAGGTAGTATAATACAATAATGCACACTGAAATACCTACGTCGTCAGTCAAGAGAACTCCAGGAGTAGGAGTATTACTTCGTGATGCCTCTCTTGATCCTATAAGGTTCTTCATTTGACTCCGTGTGATCTTTACAGTGGGATCTGTTGTAGTGAGAACCTAAAAGAATCACAATATTTTTACCAAAAGAAGTAACGTATTCAGTAATTTCTTAACTATTTATCGTTATATAAATGACATACTAGATATGTATAGAGTGATATCAGAAATAACTAATTGATCACTACATATTTAACTAATTAATGCAGAGTCAATGTGCTTTAAAGTCTTAAACTTTTATAAAATATCTCTTTGGAATAAAATCCCTTTGCTATCTAGGACTATCAACCTTTAACACTCACAAGCTCAGTAACGGAATTTTTGTGTGAGGGATCAAATAGTCTCTTCAACTCTCCTGTGGTTGATGCAGCCTTTTGTCCATAAAATGGATCATTTTCATTTAGTTCACGAGGTCTCAACTCGTTTTGAGCCTAGAATCTAATTTTATGCTATAAGTTTATTAAACTTATTCCTAGAACAATGTTTAAAATTCACTGATTTATAGCATTTTAATATCAAAACATATCTTGAAGTTAGAAAATAACTAACCTATCGCAAATAATATGCTTATTCAATTAAATATAGACTTAACCCTACTTATGGGCGTCATTTAAAACTTTATTTAACAACGAAATATATTTTATTGCAGTCTATAAAACTTGCATCTTTGCCAATTGGTTCAGCAATATACTCCCATCGAGGGCCACTTCGTCTGCCACGTCGTGTCTTCTTTTGTTCTGCAAACGAAATTTCACTCGAATTTCGTAGTCTAGTACTTTTTTCTAAAGCAAGACTTTACTTTCTTGTCTACTTTTAATAATAAATTTTCTATTTTGTTTGTTCTCTCTATGTATCAAATTTTACTTTTTGTTTCTACAACATTCCTGAATTCTTCATTTCCTGACACTTTCCCTTCTGTTATTCCTATTTTTCAATCCAGAAATAAATAGAATTTGTAAGTTATATATTTATGCTAAACTAAAAAGCAAGTTGAAACTAATTGAAGTACATATAACAATATAAGAAAAGAGAATCACTGATTTAATAACTTACTGTCAGCTTGTAGTAACTCTTCTATTTTTTCTCGGTTTTCTTCTCGGAATGTATCTAAAAGCATTTTGCTTTCAGATCCTGAAAACTCATATAATTTCCTATTTTTTAAATAATGTATATGTCTCAACAAATGCAAAAAGTGCTATGGCTTAGAAAATACTTATAATTCTCTTCAACAAATAATTAAACTGAAACAGCTTCTAGTCTAATGACTGTAAGCCAGAATTGTTTGTTTAATTTTATATTATCATTAATCCTCTAATTATGACCGAAGGTAACGTTTTGTGATGCAATACTTTAAATAATATCAATGAAATGCAACTTCTGATATATCAGTGAGCAACCAGCATTCATATTCACGGATACCAGCCATGATCAAAAATTAAAACAGTAATCACCAGTGAAGCTTTCCTGAGGCTCCCACGTATCGTCACTCGGCTTGCAATTCACCCACCGGACACGAAACTTCAGGATGTTGTTTTGAACTTTGACATCAACTATTTTCTCGACCTGGTGTCGTAAAGCAAAATATAATAGAATGAGTAGTACCCACTATAAAGTGAAAGATTTACAACATTTATGGCTTATAAACAATTCCTATTATACTATTGTGATATGTAAGTAGTAACATAGCTTAGTGTTTTACCAGAATTACGCGTATGATCTCAGGATCTTCTGGATTATTTAAACTACTATTAATAAAGCCAACATATTTTACTATTAATTTTCACTTTAATTGTATGAAATCGTATGCATACTAGAAGTATTTTGCCTAACACTAAAAAAATAAAACCAATGTCACTACTTTTATATCCACTTTTATTTATGTTTTCAGCTAGACAGGAAGTATATTTTCATTATGGTGGAATTATTATGTGAAAAAATGGAAGTGAACATCCAAAGTAGAAAGTCCAATCCTATTAAAGGTTGTTACCACGAATGAAATTTGCAAATTAATTTTATTGGTTCTGGATGCCAACCTCATCTGGTTCTGATTCAGTGTCGCTTTCTCCACTTTCAAGACCACCATCAACATCTTGCTGCATAGTATTTTCATTTTCTTCCATAGAATCCGGTTGCTCAATAATGGCTTGAGTATTATGATTGTTCTCAACCACTAACTCTGAGGACTGAAACCGGATTTAGAATATGATAATTTTAGCTCCCAAGTTGCAATGAAAAGTTAACTTTATTTATTATTTGTTTGAACTTCTGTATTCGTGATGCCAGATTTTCTACTCCTTGAGAATTGTGATACACAGCATACTATATAAGCTTACTCACTTTATATAAAAATCACTATTTCCCAATTTTATTAATCTTAAAAGACTAGTAAGACCTAATCTTAGTTCCCCTTTATTATTATACACTACAAGCACTGTAGCGAAAAATTGTAGTAAACCACTTCACTATATAACATTTCTCAGTAGCTAGGTTTCTTTTTTTATTTCTTTTGTCTAACAGGATAATTTGTCGGTAGTTACTGTTACTACTTTTGCAGCATAAAGGTTTAAAACATGTGAATTTTTCTATTATTGTATAACCCCAAGCATTTCTAAACATTTCTGGTCTTATGTTGTCATGCACATAATTTCTCTGGGTTTCTCCAAGTTACCTCCTCTTTGGTGCTGGATGGATCGGTCTCTTTCAGAATATTCTTTTCAACTGATGATTCCATTTGCACCAAAGCTGTATCATGAAAAACACTTTGTGCTTCAAGAGGTGCCCCGGTATTATCAACCTCCTCCACCTTCACTCGACCACTTTTCCCTCGAGGTCGCCGACCACGCCCACGACGAGATGTAGTTTCAGTTGGTGGTTGCAGTGACATTCTATAAAGATAAAATTAGTGATTTATGCAAATCATTAGTTGCACTCCTAGTTATGTCTAAGATTTGTTCAAGACTCCAGCTTCGCAACTTCTCGAAATTATTTCAAGTGATATTTTATTAGAGAATGTCAAATTCCATTAACCTTGGTATATCCAATCTCAAATAAATTAGTTTGGACCAAGAACTCATAAATCACAGGTGCTACAATGCTTAATAGGTAAGGAGTATCCTTAACTGAATAAAAAAAACTGATCATATGGTAATAAAATGTAATAGTTCTATTATAACAGTATGCATGCTAAACAGTCTCTATAATTATTCCTGAATTAATCATATGTAGATAATGTCAAAAGTACCACCATAAGTTTCAGAAGGTACAGCATGAAAACTGCACAATTTTTCCAATTATGACATATATTAAATAAGGACTAATGAACCATTCATCCCAAGTGTTAGTTTTGGAACAAAAAATGTTATTTCTCCTAAATTTTCAATCATCAATCAGGCTAATAAATATACCGATTTCGCTTTATTGGTCTACTATATACATTATAATAAGATTAATACTACACAGGGCGATTGCGTAGCGATCGCGAATGAGTTGCTTTAATCAAAAAAGCGCTATTGGTTATTTCCACTTACTTTAACCTCGTAGTATCTTTTATCAATACGAAAATTTATGTAATAATTTTAAATCTCCTGGCATGAATTAGGGGAAACTAAAATCTTATAGTTAGCAATGAATATTCAAATTAGTAATTTCTATATTAATACTAGCAAGTAATCAGAATAAATCCTAAAGGATTAGCATTTCTAATAAAAATTATTAAATGTTTCACAAATATAGATTAATATAGCTATATTGAAAAACTGACTTCTGAACCGTTATGTTAGGTAAACCTGAAAGGCACAGAAGTCAAAACATAAATGCATGGCACGAAGTTCCACATACTAAGAGAAAAAAATCTTCCGATCGTTTTGAAAACAACTAGAATTTAATTATGTAGCAGAAAACCTCTTCTATGTTCATCTTATAGACCAAGTCTACAATTGAGATTTTAAGTATTTTGAAAACAATGGAAAAATTTGTGCAATAGGTGCATAAAATTTTTATACAATATTTATATTCGTAAATTGAAATGTTGTCGTATTTTAGCATATGCTAGGAGTTATGCGCAAATAGCATATTTACTATTAGTGATTGTAAGCTAGGTATTGGTTTTATTGGCAGTATTGTTTCTGGTACACGATGGTTTAATTTAATCCTAAGCCTATTGGGGAAACTAATGCTGTAACAGAGATTATCATAATTTTTATTGAATTAGTGCAACGTATGCATAAATTAAGGTGTTAGTTGATATCTTAGGTTTCTAAATTTCTATTTTCCATTTTCAATTTACTTTCTACTTATAGTAGTAAGTTATTCCTTATCATTACAATAGATGTCTGCTAGTTAGATATTGTAGATAATATTGGATATTAAATTTTTTAATGCTTGTGTAATTATTTAGGTGAATGTTACGCTCAAATTTCCCGTTGGGTATGCGTCAAGTGATATTACTCAGGTATATTGCCACAGGAAAAAATTTCCCTGCTACTCGTTTACAAGGAGCTACAAAGAAGGAACTTACTGATATCCTGGAACCTACAACACCCAAAGTTTGCATACTTCGAATTTTTTTGAATTTCGTTCGTTCTATGTGGAAATGTCATTCTTGTCTATTATTAGATCACTCATTTATGAAATGTGTTATCCTTTTAAGATTATAGAGTTGTATCAAGTAATGTAAAAAGGTGACCTATTGTTGACAAATCTTCTTTTTATACTTATTTCTATCTTAGTAAATTGATTAATGTGTATGTAGATGCCTGTTAGTGTGGTAAACGATGAGACGATGGATATTGGTGGAGTGCCTTTGGAGCATCAGGAAGAGCGTACCGCCCGCATCTTTCGCCCAGCTAGAGAGGCACCACAGACTTCTTGGAATAACACTAAGGTAAGATCTATCTATATCTATCAACGACATTACATTTAATTCTTCTATAATTTTAGATATTTTAAAGGGAGAAAAATGTTCTTATTGTTTTTTAAGCCTTGGAAAATCGAGTTAGATAATCGTAGTCGATGGGAGAACCCACTGATAGGATGGAGTAGCACGTAAGTCAAAGAAATATAGTTGGTCCAATTGTAAGTGTTAATGTCTTTTCTTTAGTTTTTTTTTGAAAATAATCTGCTAATATATTGTATTTATTTGTCTTAATGGCTTCTAATGCATGATAAATATTTTCAGGGGGGATCCTCTTTCGAATGTTTCGATGCATCTAAAGTTTGCAACCAAGGAGGATGCTATTGCTTTCTGCAAAAAAAATAGATGGGAATTTGAAATTGAGGTATGATGGATATTGACAGCACTTATATTAAGAAAATAAAAAGGTGAGAAATAATTAATACATATTTTTTAAACTAAAAAGATCGTTTATTTAGGAAGAACACATTCGACAGATTAAGCCAAAAAGCTATGGTGCGAACTTTTCTTGGAACAGAAAAGCACGAATAAGTACTAAGTAGTGTAACAATCAGATGTTCTCATGGAGACAATATATTTGAAAAATAGAAATAAAAATCAAAAATATAGAATTTAATATATCATTGATTGGCTCTTGCCACTTATTTTTGTTAGTGTTTATACTGTTGTTTGTTCCCTTATAGCTAACGTATAATTGCTTTAGTGATTATTTAATCAGAAATGTCGTTGGCGTTTACTTCGACAGAAATTCGACAAGGTGCACCAGACCATAGAAGTACTGTACAGGCTTTATTAAATGAAAATTCTTCTCTTATCAAGTCAATCAGAGACTATCTTAGTATGGTATGGCTTAGCATTGAGATTACAAAACCCTTATACATACTCTAAACTGAACCATTACTTGTAATGTTTGCTAATCTACAGTTTTGTTCACCATTATAGGGACGCACTGAAGAAGCTTCAAAGTACCAGCAATTACTGCACAGAAACCTTCTACATTTAGCCCAGGCCGCAGACCAGTCACTTTTGCCGCAACTAAGGGTCTGAATATGGTTTTTAATACTTTACAAAGAATTATACTGTGGAATTTATAGGAGGACTACTTATCAAATAATGAAAATGCCTTGCCTCCTACCAGCGATACAGCTCCATCCTCTGATGCCATACCCAACTCTATTTCACCTGCAAACCTAGCTCCTCCAGTTTCGTTACCTCAAGTTACATGTCCACCCCAGCCTAGTCATCCACAGATCAGTGGTATACACATGGGACAACCTCCATCTAACTATGGATACCCTCCACAAAGCGTCCCACCCGGATATTCTCAGGCATTTGACCAGCAAATAATGTACCAACAACCTGGTCAGTCCCAGCACTTTATGCGTTAATAGTGATCTATAAAAACTTGCTAGTGGGCATTTGAGTTTTTTAACCCATCTACCTATGTGTAATGTTTACAACATAATCCCCTTGCCGTCTACGTGTATATTTTATGTTCTATAAGTAACAATACAGCATCGGTTAAATTCCTTAATTTTCACGACTAGAGAACAAATCGGATATGTACAGATAAGCTTAACTTTTAAACTGTACAGAGCCTACAAATGGTCACATACTAGAAATGAAGTGTTTCTTCCTATCAGCCCGTGTTTAATGACAATAATATTCCAAAAGCATAGAAAATTGTACGACGAGAATATTCCAATAATACGCCATTGCAACGAAACATTTCTACTACTATACAAGAACCATTTTATGGTTCCAATTCGTCATCATGTTGTCCAAGAAAATGCTCGCTGAAATGAACAACAATGACTGATATGTCATCTCGGTAGTTCCGTGCTCGTCCAGGTGGAATCTAGAAGGATCATTTAAAATATTTCGTAGTATTATTACCAATAAGCACCTAAATAGAATTAATTCTGACCTGTAAAATATCTATGAGTCTCTCATACTGCTTACTGGCTCCACCGCTTACTCCTCCCAGAGCATGTCTAATGATATGAGTTGCACAGTTATCATCAATAGGTTTTTTGTGGTTCAGCTCCCCAAGTTTCCTCTCTTGAAGATCCAAGTGTACCTAGCATAACTGGTTATAATAAGCCATTTTAGGGAATAAGTAATACATGAGAATATAGCACGGAAAAGCAATTTAGCAAATTCATAGTTTAAATTTAAAAAAAGCAGGTATTAACCTCCCTAAGAGTTGCTCCGCTTTTCGGTTGGTATGGTTGAAGTGTCATGGTACCTAGAGTATGGTCGTGCACGAGACGGACCACTGCGTCTGGATCAAGCCACTCCCAAAGACCATCTGTGGCCAGAACAAGGAATTTATCATTCGCTGTCAATTTATGGTAGAATACCTCAGGTGACACGGTTAGGTAAGGTGGCGTAATCAAATTAGGAGGGGCCGGACTTCCAAGAGGTTCAAGAACTACCTGCAAAGAAGTCCTGCTTTTTAATAGAACCATACAATGAAACAGGTGAACTATAGTGCCTATATTTTATCAAACCCTTTGTAAATCCACTGGCCACTTATACCGAACATCGCCAAACGCTCTGAGCGGATACAGTTCACCTAAAAGTCGACCGCCACGAAGAACATGGGTTTCAGAAGCAGGATGTGCAGATCGAATGCGATGGACCTTTAAATAGAGGTTTAAATCATCTTTTTTATGGAAATTATAAATATGCGAGAAGTCATGTCTTAGTTAGGCTAATTAATAAGTTCTAAGCAAATTCGACGACAAATAAAATACACTTCTCTCCTTAAAATAACACTCTAAGCCTACACGAAATATTGTTTGATTCATGGTTTTCCAATTAAATACCTCATCAGCGTTGTCTACACAGTGAGCTCGAGAAAGCTGTCGAGCAATTACACCTCCACTAGGACTTACAACACCTTAAAATGTTAAATTCAAATGAGTTACAAGATAAGTGTAAGTAAATAATGTACCTAGAACAGCAGCACCATCACCAGCATTAGCCACGTGTAGATGCCTCGATCGAACGTGTGCCAAGGTTGCACAAGAACCAGAAGCAGCAGTCATAACCGATAGCCTAAAGTATATATATATATATATATATATATATTCACCACAACGAATACAACCAATAATATGTGAACAAAATCCATAACCAGTATTCTGATACCGATGTCTAAAATATATTAACGTGTGGTCTTAATTATCATTAATTATAACACCACTAAACTTGGATCTAAGATCGAAGATCTGAAGACAATTTTTAAAAAAAAAGAAAAAAATTTTATCCAGAAAACACACTAACTCAACTTAGACATTGAGCAATAAAACCTAAAAACAACTTGTTTCCCGAACCAAATTCTTCTCAAGTAGTCTTGTATTTTGACACTTGCCTGTCTATTTTCCCAGAACTATCAGGCAATGCCGCCTTGCTTAAATCCTCATCACATTGTTCAAATGCCTTTTTCAGTGCTTCACGTACTGTGCCAGTATGCAAATCTTTGTTAGAAATGAACTGATTATGGTATTTTATAACGCTCTCACTACACGGCTGTCTGCAAATCATATTTCCTTCATATAATTTAGACTAATATAAATTGTATCTTTCATAAATATAAAACACTATTGATTATAACTAACAAGAACTGGTTTGGCAAGTGAGCATCAGCACTACTAAATAACCATTCAAGACGTCTATCAAGAGGATAGTTCTCCACCTAAATGAAAATCGTTCCATTTCGTTTAAAATATTACTTAAAAGCAATTACCATACCTCATGTTTTTGCAGAACTGAAGCACAAACATATGGAAACAATTTGGTGGATACATATCGGCTACATGATTGACCTCCATGACCATCAAAAACACTAAAGAGGAATGCTCGCGACGAAAGACCTTAAGCTGATATAATTACAGGGACACCTAGAAGTCGACTTTATGACATCGAATAAACTGATATATAAGAATTATAATTGTTATATTATATACAATGAGGACATCGAATAAATGGGATGAAACAACAGACACTTTGCTGCTGAATAAAAATCCTCAATTGGACTATTTGCTGCAAGCTGACATGTGTCTATGCGTACAATGGCTTCATCTTTTACAGTAACTGATCGTTCATGAGCCCTAAATTGTAGAGAAATATTTATACATAAGAAAACACTGGATCTTAAAGGGCAATACTAAAGATAAAAGTAATCGTTACAAACAAAACGCAGCCAATTGTTTGGCGATAAAATTAAAATTAGTAATTATTGCCATAAACTTAGAATAAATCTTGTAATCGTTGCATAAACAATGTAACATCAAACTACTTCCGCACATAAATAGCAAATTGAATAATGAGAATAATAGATTTTGTCAAAGTATTCCGGAACCAAAAAAAACCGTTCGGTACCTTAAGTGGACATCAGCATTCCAACGCGAACTCCGGGCTCCACGACAACATTCTATTAGAAAGCGACGATTCAGCATTACATCAGTGCACCTTGTGGGTTATTCGAACAGATTTTTGTCCTCTTAAATATGTAGAAGGGAAGTAACCTCTATTTCAACTTATAAAAGTGGAACTAAATAAATGCCAAGCACTTAATATCATGTTGCAACATTTACTACGAGCACTTCAGCGATGTCACTTTTTGACCCCGCCCTTTCTTGAATGGGTAGAGCCCAGACGTACGAAGAGTCAGAATCGCAGAGGCCAAATATCTAGCTATTCTAAAATTAGCGCAGTAAATAGTTTACACTGTACGAGAAGTAACCCCTATCCCTTATAACAGTGTTTTGCCTAAACTCACTCCCACATAACAATATAGAAAAATACAAATATAGTTAAGTGGCATAATGCTCTTAATTTTGCATGTCTTGAATTATCGTTTCAGTAAAACCAAACAAAAATAGTGGGGATAATGGTTGCCTGAAAATTGTTTGAATTTTCTAATGTTAAGTAGCATACAACTACCATTTCTAGCGCACCCACCCCACACGTCAACCACCTCAAAAAGCCACCGTTTTACAGATTTGACCCAACTATTTAATAAAATTAATATAAAAATGTCCAAAATTAAGAAAATTTTTCAATGACGCATACCTCATCCACCTGTGCCAGAA
>JAJAVP010000270.1:12221-47396 GCA_020740425.3 Heterorhabditis indica | reverse complement strand
TTCTGGCACAGGTGGATGAGGTATGCGTCATTGAAAAATTTTCTTAATTTTGGACATTTTTATATTAATTTTATTAAATAGTTGGGTAAATTGTTTTTTACCAATAATCTTCTTGGTACTTTTAAGAAGAAGTAGACAGTAAGTCATGTAATTAGATCAGAAGGCTATGGATTAAAAATTACATGTGGACTCACTCTTCAGAACCTCTATTATAGACATTCATTAGGTGAATAAACAAGATATGGTGAATGATACCCTGAGAATTGAGATCCATAGTGAAACTAGGTTTTTTTATACGGGTTCTCCATGCGAACTGATCAAATGATTCATCAGTGTACATCAAGACGGGAAATGAAAGGATGTAGTTTAATGTTGGTTGTACTTTGTTACTACAATAGATCAAAACTTTTGTTTTGTCAACTTGACCCACCGAAGGCATTATTTAATTGATCCTGAACTTTGCGACTAAGTTGCAGCGTTGTAGACCAAATTAATGTATTTTCCTGGTACAGAGTATAACGGCTCTTTTATTTTAGCCTATTATTTGAAATAGTGTGTCTAGGAAAACTTCTGTATGTCTCAGTATACATTCATTTAATTCCTATTGTTACATAAATCGTATGAAACTGTAATAATTATTAGTGTTCATGAACGCCCTATATTCTTTTGTTAGATGTACAATTCATTTTATAGTTAATAAATCATTAGAAATTACATAGGATTTTGAACAACTTGTTTGCTTTATAACTGAGGTTTGATATGTTACATACTAAAATTAAGACATGACGAATGAAAACCTAATAACGTCTCATGATTCTCTTGCTGAGATTCGGGAAACGATGGAAAAACATTCACCACTTCAAGCGGCAGAACTGTGTGTACAGGGAGGAAATAAGTCACAACCTTCACAGGTCGTTATATGGAGACTAACTTTATGGTTCTAAATCAAACTTTGTTAGTATGTAGCTGTTATGGTTTAATACTAACTGCCATAGTGACTTGTTTGTTTAATTATTCGTTTTGGAATATAATTTAGAATAAACTATCTACAATTCCTCTGAAGATTATTAACCAGAAGGTTCTAGATTCCTGTACTCCTCTTTCATTAGAGGCGTATTTAATGATTCAGAAAACACCAGAAGGTAAGGGGGGGGGCGGTTATTTTTGATGCTTAATTCATTTTTTTAAAGAACGAATGCCTGGCTCTTTTATTTGTTTCAAGTGTAATGGGGATTAACATTTTAATATTTTTTATTGTGTATTTTTTGGTCTGTTGAAAAGCACATGTTACAGGTTTAACTAACACTGTTTTCTCTTCCCCGCTGAGATCTATACATCAATTACAAGTTTCTAAGCCTACAAGCGACCGTCAGAACATGATGAAATGTGCACTTTTTTTCAAGAAGCTTATTCAGAATTGTCAGAGAGCCAAATCTACTCAATCTGGACAGAACGATGTACACCCGAAACAATTTGTTAATGTCAAAGAACTTATTAGTGTTAGTTTAATTTTTAAGAAAATAGGTTAAAGATAGTTTTACAAAAACATTACTGCGTATTTAGGCATACAGTTTATTGACTTTGGTAAACATATAATAGAACTTATATGGAGACTAAAGTATGCGGTTAATATTATATAGTTTTTAGAAATCAGCGTTTTTTTTAAAATTAATGTAGTAAGAGATCTTTGTGACCAATGGCAAAATATTGTGATGACATTTGAAAATTTTCACTGACTATTATTTGTAATATACTGTACTTAATCTCTAGGCTCTCATTTTTGACGAATTATCTGTTGAAGATTTCATTTGTGGACTACAGGATTTGCTAAAATTGAAGAGCCAAACACAGTTGGCTTCTTTTCTGCGAAAAACGCTTCCAGATTTAAGAGCGGCTATTACTGATGGTGATTTATGCTAAAGACATTTCAGAATAGATCAAATGTTTATCTTGATACTTTTTATGGATTAGTATATATTGTTAGGCTGAATTATGGCTTTGACTGTAATTATTATTTGCTTCAATTTTAGATAATATTGTCTCTTTGCTCTTTTAAACAAGAGCCTGTAATTCTTTATTTTGAATGTTTATACCAAATGTAATTTCAGGTGAAGTTCTCATTGAAGACATCGTTAAATTTCCTGGATCTTTTGCAGCAATTTCTCCGCAGTATATACAGAATTCCGACTGTAGAGTATCTGTTCAGTGTAATCATACTAACTTCGAGAACAGTAACACTACTCGGGATTTATCATCCTCCCAACCAACAACAGGGTTTTCTGCTTTAGTTAATTTTCAACTTACTCTCAGTATCATGTTTGCGCTTAAAGTCTTTTAAAACATTTTTATTAGTAGAATTTTTTAATACTAATCTACATCTATATAAAAGATAACTGACTCCACATTTCAGAGACAAAATCACATACAACGTCACTTAGAATCCCACGATTATATTACCTCTGATGAGAATGTAAGTATTATATATATTTGTATATCTTTTCATTGTGAAAATAGCACCTCACATACCAGTTGGGTGAAAATAAAATTAAGCGCGATTTCCAAAAATTCACGTTTTACTTAACATTTATAATCGTTAGGTAACCGTTATTTCGAGAGCGTGGAAAGCATCTGTAAGACAACTTGTTTGGAATTTAATATTCATATGCTCTTATTTGATAATTTACTCCCGTTCATTGCTATAGTTTTTGAAAACTAATTGGCAAATCTCAGCTTGCCTGTAAAGTATAGAACGAGCGGTTATACCCGTATTTTAATGAACTTAGAAAGTAAGCTACTATAGGTCATTCATGTCCGACGACTTCAAGATACACCCCTTGATTCTGCTGTTTTGAAAACTTCAGAACTACTGAGGAAAATAACTAGACGTATGAATGAGACGTGTTATGTTGAGGAAGAAGTAAGTGCAAAAGAGTTTGGTGTACTATAAATTATTCAAATAATGTAGGGAAGTTTTCTTTGTGGTGGAAGCATACTATTATTTTAGGTACTAACTCTTATTTCCGATGCATTCGAATATCGTTTAAAGGAAATGCTAGGAGAGTTAACTATTCTAGCGGAGCATAGAGTTGATCTTCTGAGGTGTGGAAAAATTGTTTGCAAGTTTAATAAGGCAAGGTAGAATATGTTGTAAATTAATTGTAGCAATAAGTAAGTAGAATTGGCACTTTGATACACTTTATTTACTATTTAGGCTGAACTCTAGTTATAGTATTGTTGATGACACCAAACGGCAGGTAGAATTTATACAAAATATTGATCGACAGCAATGTGATTCGAAAAAATACGTAAGAGCAGATATTAAAGTGATGGATGGTGGACGAAACCCAGTGAGTGATCTTGAATTTTTAAAATGATAAAAACATAAAATATATACTCAAGTTTTTACTCAAAAGCCAATAACTTTACTTCGAGGTGAAGTGTAGTAATAAAACGAATGAGGCTGCCCTAACAGCATTGAGTGGGAATAAATCTCATCGCTTCAGGTGATATTTTAAATTTTATAGTATAAGTTTGCCTTCTAGAGAGCTTTAATAGCAAAGTAGTTTAGCTAATAATCTGTTAAGGTGGGACCAGGCTTGTGGAACAAGCAACAGGTTTTATCGGAAAAATACTGTACATATCAATATTTGTGATTTCCAAGCACTAATTAGTCACGATCCAAGATGTGCTAGGTTTGCTTCGTTAACCCCTTTCTTTATTTGAATATTAGCTTATATAATGCTGATAATATGTATGGCTTTTATAGATCACATCTCCTACATAAACTTGCACTCGGTGGCCCATTTACAGAATCTAATTGATTACTGCGGAAATGATGATTTTTAGCGCTTTTTATTTTTAATTATTAGAAACAGATTGCATCTTCTAAATACTGTGTTTAAATTATGTCAATCTGTTCCTCAATGGTTTGTATTGATAACGACCTAATGTAGTACGAATCTGATGGACATTACGACAATCTATATAAAGTACCTAACCTAATCTCAGTGGTATTAAACATTCTTAATTATAAACAATGTGTCTTTGTGTTACACTGGTAAAATAGTCTGTGGAGTATTGATTAAAGACGAATGTTTTATGCTCGTAGCCATTTTTACGGTTTAATAGAAACTACTACGACTAATTCGAAGGTCACCGCATTCGTAAGTATGGTCAATCTGTTTAGGCAAGAATATTTCAGAGTTAGGTCATCAGATAAAAGATGGACAAGGTTTGCTTGTCTGTGGATTTTATAGGAAGTAATTTTCTTTATTAGTATTTTGAACTCACGACTACTCTTATAATTGGATTCCACGCAGAGCTGTAATGTCTACGGGTGTATATACATATTCGGGAAAGCAGCTAGATTTCACATTAAGCCTGGAAGTGGTTCAGTGAACGAGGAGCTAGTCGCGTGGAAAGGAAGAGAGACAGGAACATGAGTATTCCTTCAGCAGTGTTTTTTATTCAATTAGTGACCATGTCCAAATAATGCTTAAGCTTAGATGGACTCGTATGAATAATTACTGTGCCTCCTTTTGTATTGTAGCTTGGGTTTAGCAGGTTCTTAATTTATCACTGGATACAGCTCGTAATCTAGCTTTGGTCATTTTTTTTCAAACTAAGAGATTAGACTGGAATTTATATTTCGAGCAAATGATGCTGATGTTTTTCCTTTGGGATTTAGTTGTTTTCTAAACATTTATTTGAGACGAGAGAAGCACAATGCACTCTTATCGCTGGTTCATTTGTATGGTAACAAATACCGCATATTTAAAATCATGTTTGTAGTATTCTGAGTAGTCGTGTGGGAGAAAGGCGAAAATGATTCAACTTTATTTGTTTTGTCAGTATCACAATGGGTGTTCCTAAAGGAGGCGGTGCTTAGTTTTCTGAGAAATCAAAGCATTGCTTTGGGAAATGGTGGTCTATCAGTTTTTCTGCTATTTTCATCCCAGTATTTATTTTCTGTGAACTTGCCTATTTATTGGTAGATAGTGTCCTATGAAATAGAATTTCGTTTACCGTATTTTATTTTTAGTAGTGATTTATGGATGATTTTTTAAGCGTACATAAATATTTTCAGCTGTTTATGTCGAAAAATCCTATAATTTCTATCAAAAATGAGTTTAGTACTTTCCGTTTGTTTTGAATATTTGTAGAATGAAATGAGCTTGCGAGTGGATTAATTTGTCAGCATTTTGTAAGTAGTTCTATATGCAAATTAATTTTTTCAATGCATCGTAGCGTTTGCAAAGTTTGAGCATTTAGAGTCCATGGTTATTAAAACAATGGGATTGGATTATTCGGGGAAGTATGTTCAATTTATACGAAATTGTTGTTCTAAGTTGGTAGAGTACTTGGACCAGTTATTCATTTGAAAATCTGATAACTTTAGAGAATATTAGTTTCTATGACGATATATACTCAAGTCTAGAGTTATACTCTACGATGAAAGTCTTTTCTCACCTTTGAACATGAAAGAAATAGGCATAAGATCAGAAAAGTGGTAATTAAGTTTAGAATAAGAATTAATGTTTGCGCGAAAGTGTACACATCCGCTTACGACCATCTTGTATACACTTCCTCATCCTAGGCTGTATAAACAATCAGAACACGGAATAGAACATGCACATTTATTTTAACTCAATAAGTGAAGATATGAATATATAGGATACCTTTGAATGCTTTTTAAAAATATAAAACTATTGTAATTGACCGTGCGCATGTTGTATACCTTTAAAATTTATGAGAAATTTGGAAATCCTGTACATTGTAACTAATTCAGTTCTTGTGATTTCGTAAATAATTGATAAGAAATGTGGGACTTTGACTGCAACTTTTAGAAATATGAGATGACTACTGGTGTGATTAAAGTTGAGGATTTGGACAATATCCAGAACAAGGTATTACACTTGTTTAATTATCTTCTAACCCAAACTGACTTGGAAATTGTTTCCTAAATTTATTTAGCTCTCAACTTTCTCAATATTTATACCATTTATAATATAGTTCTATTTTTTCTCCTTTAGACCACATTTTCATCACGTTATTCGTCGCCACATTTATCACAAACAGACCGCTCTTCATCTGGGATTTCTTCCATTAGTAATTCATCAGTTATTAGTAAATTCCCTGCTCTAACTTCTCCTATAGTAGAGCTAAGCTGTAATAGCTCAGAATCAAATGTTACTAAAGAACCCATAAACTACAGTAACTTTGTACCACATCGGAATAGCTGCGATTTGGTTAAGTGGGTTGATTTTCTATTTCGAAATATTTCCTACATTATAAGTCCAGCTGTATTAATCAATGCTACTTTTAACGTGCATTATCCAAGTCTCCTAGCTCGTTGTTCGCTATTTAATTTCATGCAAAATGCCTTAGATAACTCCATGCTAAATGTGAGTAATACTCCGATTCCTGTGTGTGACTGATGGTCGATCATCTCCTAGGATACGCCATCGCCGATAAGCTGTTGTATTCCCTAAATTGATCTTATTCTGTTAGTGAATTATTTGGGGTGTTTTTAACGCATACAATTATTACGAAATAAATATATTTAATCATGTCGCAGAAAAAACTCGATTCTTATTGATCTTGTCTTATAGGTCTATATCTAATAAATTGTTATATCCTTGCTAGCTTTAGCTTTTGGTCGAACGGTAATACCGCACTTAAATTAATGTAATTAGAACCAAAATTTCGTCCGCTCAAAAATTGTGGATCACGTATTGATCCCTTGTGTTGTTTTTAAGTCTCAACTCTGTAGTGACGAATACTTATTATACGCGTGTAATAAGTTTATTTTTGTCCCGAAGGTTTTTCTGCAACATATTATGGGTAAAACAGGTAATGTCATTGTTTATTTTTAAAATAATCTAGAGTTCAACCTAAGATATCGCGGCTAGAAATGTGATTAAAATTGGTGATGCCAATAATTATTAAGCGAATGCCAGTGCTACTAATAAAGTTGACGAAAATTCCCATAAGAGACTAGAAGTTTTTTAATTATGAATTTTTAAAAAAGTTAGATTGCTGAGTATTTTAATTACATAAGATAATAGTTTAGCCCGCCATATACATCACGCACCATTTGCACTGGAGTACTTACTTTACAAGATGAGCTATGCATAGACCTTCAAAAGAAGACATTAACAAATGTGGCATTGTCCAAGGAGAAAAGTATGGTTCAAACGTGTGTGGACTATCTACAAAGTAAGTGGAGGTACGTCTTTAATAGAATGAGATTATTAGTTCAAAGAAAGTGTTTCAAGCCTTCCGAGTTGATTTTTGAGAGATCATTTGCTTATAATACTATTTTGGATTGATTATAGAATGAAGAAATAACTAAACTACATATTCGTGAAGTATAATCTGGGTTTTCCTAGTTGAGTTGCGAGTGATGCTTGATGTTTAGCATCGATATTATTTTCTTTTTCAACTTAAATATTTAAATCTAAAGTGAATCTAAAGTGACTAACCAGTTATATGTTTTCATCTTTCCTATGCACGGTTTTCTCGCTAGTATAAAATATTCAGTGTGCGCATAATGCTTACAGGATTTCAGTATTATAGAAGCTGGCATTCATGTATTCATTTTCCGATTCATATTATTCTTCGTCCTAGTATTTACCAAAAACAATGCTTTTATGTTACTTTTCTGCTTTGGCTGGATTTAAGTGGAGATGAAAGTTTAGTAAGAACTTAATTGAATTGTTTTGGGTTGGCACTATAACCAGTTCCTAGCGCGAATCGATTGGTATCAGACACGTTGTTCTCCATGTGGGACAAGTTGGCTGGTTACATCTGATTAATAAATCAGCCTGAATGAGTAAGTTAGACCGTTCGATTGGTTTATTAACTTTCACGTAGTTTATTTTTAGTATTTTAATTACTTAGCGTATTTTGGCCAAATTGCCTGTTGAAATGTTTTACTATTTTAATACCTACAAGATAGTTTAGCTCCATTTTGTCTTGTATTCCTTTAGGTAATGACAAACTCTTTAAGATATTTATTTAAATTCTAGTAATTATAAATTTTATAAGATTTCTAAGAGTTAAGTACAAATGAATCTTATAACTTATGTTGTTTGGAGAATTATTCTTTCTTAATTCTGCTGGTGAAAGTCGTTTCTTCATATTGAATTCTCAATCAGCTGATACGTTTCCTGTTTTAATTCGTCTTGATGATCAGTCATCATTGTGAAGAGTTAGTTTTATTATTATATTAATATATAAATAAGAGTTGTGATGTCCACAATGCAAACATTACTTTAAAATTATGCTTTCATAATATCAGTTTTTCTCGAAATTTATGAATTCTGTCTCGATGGTATTCGCTTTAAATCTTACTCAGTTTATAATATCTTGAGTAAAGTTTAGTTGTCGGCGATGTGCATTCTATATCAATCCCTAACCAGTTTTCAATTCACCATTATTGTGCCTGTAGTGATCTAACATGTCGGTCTGGTTTGGATCACTACTGTAAAATTGAACTAGTAGCTTTCCAATTAAAGGAGAGTACCTTTAGTTGAGTAAGTTAGTAACTAGTATCTAAATATATAAAAATCACAATTAGTTCCATAGCGGATGTGCTGTTTCTTGATGCTACAGTAATTGAATTTGGTACCTTAAGTAGTTAAGTAATATAAGATGCTTCCTCTATTAAGGTCTTTGCCTGTGATGCTTCCTGTAAAGTCGGGAGTGGATAAGAAGCCTTTGTCTCCGAAATCCCAACAGGATGAAAACACGAATCAACGACATGGTGATGACATATCCAGCGGATCCATATTGTCTATTTCAAACTTAGTTTCTAATCAACCGGTTTCAACAGGCATCCCTTCTACATTTTCATGTATTCCTGTATACATCACGATTCTCATTATCATCTTTTTGATTCTTGTTGTAGGTTCTGTTACTACTGTTATCGATGTGAAACCTGAGTTTTTGTATGGTTCTAAAAGCAATAATTCGCATAATGATTCCATTTTAAATGAAAATATGACGTAATTATCTTTATGAGTTCTTGTATTTTGCTAGAAATTTATAAGTCTCATTATTATCTTTGCCAATAGGAACACTTGCGTATACAATTTCCAACCATATCTAATTTGTTTAAAATTATAACAAAATCACAATTTTGAAATACTAAGCCCTAACTTTTCTTGGTCAGCTTTCATGTTATATTATTTTGGCTTTATCACCATGAACACATTGTGAATTTAATGAGTAAATGCTCTTATCTGCTTCTAGATGTTCTTATATTTTCGCAGGAGAAATACTCGTCGTTTTATGGTCATACTTTAAGTTATTGTCAAATCTTATGTCTTGAATATCACAGTCAGTCTAAACTGTTAAGTTATTATCTCATTTAACTGTTGTTTCTAGCTTTGGTGATTTGTTTGTATGCAACAAATGTTTAGGCGTTGCATCTGAAAACACGATCTATGCTATTCATGTAGCCAATGGAGACTTTGGTCTTCACCAACTAGTAGTATTTGCTCGTTGCAATTATTTCAACCATATTTCTTTAGCTGTGTGCCTTAAGTAATTAACTTCATGCTTTAGTTTGTTTTATAGGACAGTTAATTTACATTTCATTATCATTAATAAGATTTTATCTCACATCCACGCCGAATTCTTGAGTAAGGAGAGAACTATGAGGGAAACTAGGTTACTGATAAGTAAAGCACAGAATATCACACAAACTTATTGGTTTATGTATATTTACCCGGACATAAAACATTTGAAATTATTCAATGGCAGTGATGGGAACGATTAATTGCTGAATACTGCATGCTTATGAGCTTAGAACTTTGTTTTATAAGAATTTAGTAATACTTCTAAAGTGTCGTTCAATATCCATGAAATAATACCAAATAAAAAATGCAAAAAAAAAAACGAAGACAGTTGAGATCGTGAGAATCGTAATAAGGCCGTTGTGTGACCGTCGTTGATCCATACGCTTCATTTCACTAACCGGAAGCGATAACGGTCGCATATCAATCGGTCCTTTTGTCCGATTACTGGAAAAAATTATTGATTTCTTCTATGATACTTTTTATTCAGTTACACCAGAATCCACTTTTCATTCAACATAAGAGGTACCAATTTCGTGTTACCAAAGTAACTTTGATTAATTTCTCCGATATAATAATAGCTTGTATTTCCTACTTTTATTATGATATAAGATGAGATATATCTAGACTAAATATCATTGATTTAAATCATAAACAATGGTTGCAGTTAATTAAATAGTAAACTTACAATGAGTCATCTTCCAAGTTGCTTCCGATTTTTTCAGTAACATGATTCCCTAAAGGTGGTGGAGGAATGTTCTTCAAAAAATCCATATTTATCTCTGCTGCACAGCGATTTGAAAGTGAAGGAATACTATACTCACAGAGGTGAGCAAATTCTTCGAGATTCTCATAGACTGGACACTGTGTGGCAACACTTGAAGTAGGCGAAGATGCACAAGTGTCGGTTAGAACTGTGGATGCAGATGATCGCGAGCGATCGCTTACTGCCACCTCGTCATAAATCGGCATATAACGTGCTGTAATATTAATGATCTTAGTGTTTGTAGCGAACAATACCTAAGACTTTCACTCTACTCGTATGGTACAATTTTAAATTCTCATGAATATGAAGTAAACGGAAGGTATGGAGTGAAAAATGATATTATGTAAGAGTAGAAAAAAGAAGAATACATTGCTCCTTGAGTACGACAGTGCAGAAAACAAATGGAATTAGAGCCCTTACTAGGCACTCGAAAATGAAGGAGCGCAGAGTAAGGATTTAAGTCAAATAAATCCAGGTTTTTTAAAAATTCATTAAATTAGAACGTGAGGAGTGAATTTAGAATACTTAACTTTAATGCTGCATAAGTAACTCTATATTTTTATCAAAGAAAAACAATATGGGAATCGAATACTTGTTGAAAAAAATGAAAGTTCAGACAAAGGGTAATCGATATGAATTAAATAGGAAGGAAAGTTTTGTTCACAAGTTACTAATTTACCCAATCAATAGTTTTGCAGAAATGTCTGATTTGGCACTGGCCAGCAGCCGAATGACAACTGTTGGTAACATTCAATGAGTTTTGTAAAAATGCAATAAACCTTAGAGACGAAGTAAAGAAAAGAAAAAACAAGGGCATAGTGGCTAAAAATGTAAATAAACATAGTAATGACACAAATGGTGGAGAATCCAATCCACTCTATTTAAATGGCAGTAGCACTAAGAAGAATGCTTTCTTTAAATTTAACTAAGATATCAGTAGAAGTTGCAAAGATAATTATATTCATCGGACAGGCGCGTCGAATAATCAATCACAACCGATGTCAAAAATGAAAACCACACGGTGAAACTTGTTGATGTAAAAATTTTTTAGGCTTGGTATTTTTGATAAGATTCCAAAGGTAAACGACGAAAGAATTATTTGAACTGGTGGGTTGACACTCGTTTGGGTGTTGCTCCACTTGACATTTAAAACAACGAATCATCTGATTGACTTTCCCGCCAACTAAAAGTCTTTACCCCGGTTCCATCTCAACTTCCTTCCTTTGTTAAAGACCAGTATCAATGTTCAGCTGTAGATGACATGGGTTCCAATTTGCACTATCTTCAGCCAAATCCTAGTGTGGCCTCTGTGCATTGATAAAGAAACATGCTACTTAAGTGAAATTTCGATGTTTTATGTGTAAAAATGGATTTAATCATTAAACGGCACCATTTTTATTTTTTTACTTTAACATAATTCTACAAATGAGTAAAGAAGAAAATTAGTTATATCGAATGTTTTGAGATATCTAACGAAAGGGTTGATATTCTTGACGTATTTTACATCATAAATGTATTACTATAAGGAATATCATTTGCAATGTATTACCTACTTCAACAAAATATTTTATTGGACTCTTCATTTAATTTTCAGATTAAAATTCAGGGTTAGCTTATAACTGAATAATATTCCGCCAAATATTTTCATTCATATTAATCAAAGTTGATGGAAGTTGGAAGAAATTCTGTTGTTGAAAATCAACTGATTATAGACTCTACTAGTGGTCCTAATCAAGAATCCTTAATTCTAAATGTAGCTAGTTATTATTAATATTCCCGATTTAGAAATGTTAGAAGACTTTAAAACCAAATAAATCAGTGTGGAAGTGGTAGTACCATAAGAAAAAAGGCTTTAAAGTAGTTAATAAAAGCATGTATATTAAATGAGTAAGAAAGCCTACGCCTAAATAAACTAAAATATATACAAACATTTGTAAGTCGTATAGCAGCAATAAATTGTGATGAAGCGTAATCAAGTGACTCGGCGAATGCAAAAAGAAACGGACTACTCAAATAGTGACCAGATGTAGCGGTAGGCAACCATCGGAAAGCAAGAGGGCCGAGGCAAGCAATGCTTACAAGAGTTACTGTGAAGAAGGTTCTAACGTTTGCTTACTTCGAATGCACCAAGCGTTTTGAAACAATTAATAAGTAAAAATATAGCAACCACAATAAAATTAATAAATAAAACTAACCTGAAGCTGCCATGGACTGTATGCTTAGTGTAATATTCGGCAGTAATAGTTTGTTCCGATTAAGAGACCGCAAAAGATTAGATAAGAAATAGATAAACAGTTTTTTAAACGATAGTTGTGTAAAAAGTGACTAAGCGTATTTCACGAAGAGTACATATTATGACAGTCGTATAGTCTTCAGCTGGTGTTATGTGCGGAAAGCGACAATGGTATGGCTGTATAATCAATTCTTGGTACATGTTTGGAGAGCGAGACAGCCACATGGCAAGAAGACGCAGGGAAACAGAGACACATGCGGAAGAAAACAAACAATAAAATGCTAAGCTGTGAGCTGGATTAATTTAATGTCCGTAGTATAATACATCATACAAAAAAGATTCGCCAAATTCAACGAATAAACAAGATTTTTAAATTTAATTTCAAATAAAGCAGTTAGTGAAAATTACTTGGAGTTGAAGATAGATAATTTCGTGCAATTATTTTTTCTCTTGAGGGACTACACCAATTCATGCATTTTGAACGACTCACGATATCGTATGAAAACGAGAACGTCACATACTGGAAAAACAGCTCCTAAAGTGTTGCGAGAAAAGATGCGGAAAGACATAAAACACTCAGTAGTGGGCATGAATGTAAATGTACATACGAACGAACAGGTTTTACTGCATAAGAAAGGCATATATCTATTCTGCTCCTTCGAGAGGTAACAGGTAAATTAAACAAATAATATCAAACAAATTCCTTAAAAATTGGCTGCAGGAATAAGAAATACTGACTTTCATTACAACAAATCTAAATAAAGCGGTATAATAATGTAATAAAAACGTGAATGAAAAATGTATAGAAACACTATCGAGAGAACAGAAGCGTTAACTAACTACTTGATCAATAAATAAAATTGAATAGGCGATCAAGTTTTTGACATAATTAGCTCGTAAGCCACTTTCTGTCTATTGAGGGAACAGGCTGTTGGACAAAACCGAGAAAGGGAGTTGCGGATATTTGAAAACTAGCTCACTTTCTAATCGTCTTTCTCTTCCAATATGAGGATTTAGGAAGAGTATGAATCTCACTTTTATAGACTCGAGGAATAATTGGATAGACTTGAACTGCATATGACCAAAAATTTAGTAGTTTAATTTGCTTACCGAAACAAAACATTTNCTGATGGAAGAAAGATAGAATTGAGTAGCGTCATTTGGAACAACTTTGATGCAGATGTTTTCTGGGAAATCAAACGTAATCTAATAGAGGAATTTGAGTAGTTGCGACAACCATCTCAAGTTTTACAGGATAATTTTCCTAGAGAATGAACAAGTGATTGTCAAAAGACCGATTCCGCTTTCTTAACTTCTAGAAACAACACACCAAACAGCTATGACGTTGAATCATCCGAGACATCACCTGTAGTGGATTGGAAGCCGGACACCTATCTCCGTAGTTCGTACCCTCCCCACTAAACCATAACAGGACGAGTTTAGTGTTGATCATGTGGAACCTCTGGACCGACTAGTAGCACTAACTTATTACTTCTATATTAGACTCATTGCTTGATTGATGGTCTTATGGTCATATTTTTATTGTTCATAATATTCAACACATTAAAAATATCAAGACCATATATCAGAAAGCTGAAAGTGAAAACGTTGGGAACAGAATCGTTTCAATTAGGATATCCTAATTGAAACCAACTTAGTGAGTGACTCAACTTTTCGTTAACACTATGGAATAAATTGTTCCTTTCGGCACTTTCATTGTTTTCTTGTGTCCTGATATGTTCTGTTTCATTATTTTCTTAATTATCGTTTACTTGTTTACTTCTTGTCTTCCTGTTTGATTTCCTCCGCTTGATTTATCTGTTCCTGACTGATCTTATGTATTCGCATCTTCACATTGTATGACTCGATAAGGTCATTAATCGATTATTATTATTATTATTATTATTATTATTATTATTATTATTATTATTATTATTATTATTGGTGCCCGCTGCAAAACTCACCAATAAACTTGGATTCCGCTGAATTCAAGACGGGTGCACCTTCGTTACAGGGTAGTCAACTTTTAAAGCATCGTACATGATGGAGGTTCGTTTAAGCAACGCTTTAAAATAAACGATAACACAACCACAGTGGGAAAGATTGACTCAGTCATATCTATATATACCACAAATTAAATCTAACTCTTTATTTTCAACGTGTTTCATTCATATAACACTTAGCAACCACAGCTTGACTTTTTTTAAGTATCTTCGCGGTCTCTATCCATTTTTTAAACACTTTAAATTCTCGACATAAATTCTTGAATTTCCTGAAACTACCTGTGGTATTTTCTTGTGAGAAAAGACGAGATACGGATCCGAAACCTGTCAGACGCCGCTACGCGACTACCGGCTCGACTAAGTGTATATGTGAAAACAAAAGTTAAAGTAATATGGATATGTTGATCTTGACTGGGAAAATTTGGGTTCCAAAGGGAACCAAACTTGTTGGTTTCGAAAAACGAATGGTAAACAAATGTTGAGGGAATCTAACTATCTGAGTAGTGACGTTATTCTCTTCATCGAGAATATTTATAGAAAACGACATAGGTTATGGCATTTGTCGAAAACTAGCCTGCTCAGGCACATAAAATTTCAGGAGCGGATCCATCCGTACTTACTTTCGCATTTCAGGATCACCTGTGAAGGAAGGTTTCCAATCCTCACGTATTTCCAACATTGGCAGGCAAGGGAAGATAATCTAATGCAAACTAAAGGGTCTTTTGTAGACGTAGTTTCAACAAGGTTTACTGCGATGAGTTAAGATAGAAAGAAGGTAGTCTTTATCTATAGCGTTGTTAGGTACCAGTATTATTGTTCTACTGTATATCACGCAGGTTCCAATTTGCACTGCCTTCCAGCAGGTGCTGCTAGTGTACATTTTGCATATTTATTAAGAAAAATGACGCTGAAATGAAACATCAGCCGTTAACCTATGAATGTGAAGAATGTTTACAAAACAAAGCCATTCGTTTAATTTGATGATTTAAAAACCAGTATACGTCAAGTTCAGATAGGTTAATAAGGAGCTCAGATATCCGAACATAAGTGGTCGTTTTTAAATCATACTTTTGCCAGTTAGCTCTGATCACTTTTGCAAAATTATTAGTTCCATATTCTTCTGTGGTTATTATATTAAAAAATAGGTACTTAGAAGTTTAATGATTGGGGTTCAATATTTCTTCAGTTATACCAGTCTCATTGAATACAGAGATAAATAGTAGAAAAACAGGAATAACAAATTATACAATTTATGCCAATACATAAATCGCTCAATTTTGAATCTGTTATTACCCAGGGTGTCCCCTTTGTTTGTCCCCAAGTTATCCGGATTGACCCTCATCTCCTTTCATCTCACAATACGGCAGTTGGGTAAGTTATAAACAATCAATCATAGATGACTCTTGAGAAGCTGATTAATTAATACTTATATTTATTATTACATGTGGTACAACTGCTTTTAACAATTTAATAAACACTACGATGAAGAGATTAGGAAATAACACCTATTAGTTGTTAAATGAGATTAGTTTAATGAACATGTAATCGATGTACGTTTAGTCAGGCCTTCATCAGGTCTTAAATAAAAGCAATTATTGCTGAGTGTACTAATAATTGAGTATTTAAAATAAAACGGTTATGAGAATATTATGTCTGCATTTAAAAATAACTATAAGCATATATATTTATAGTAATATCAGTTTTCTACCTGTAGATTTGACTCGAGAAAATTTAAAGTATTTGGCTTTAGTTTTCACTAGCGCTCTTTGGATTGAGTACAGAAAACAAGGAGTCACTTAATGATAAATAATTAAATTAACACCGAATATAATCGTATTTTGTGGATATTTCAGATATGCTCTTTTATTAAAAGAACGATATAATGAGTTGTTTTATTCTGCAAATAAAATAAAATGCTCTATTCGTGTGCAGTAAATCTGAACTGTTTTCTTAGAGCATAATAGTTTTATTTTGTTGCAAAGATGAACTACACGTAATATACATATGAATCCTTACAATTAATGGAAATATTACCTAAGGATTTGGCAGCATATTTACAGCAAGATTTGGAGAGTTTAAAGAAAAAGAGAAAAGAATAGGCAAAAATGGGTGGAGCGTGCTATTCTAAAGAAGGTGGATCGTTAGAACGAATCATTCTACAAGTCTCATTTGCTGTAGACTGCCCTCATTTGATGCTGTTTTATTACTACTTTTCGAATCTGTTATGTAATAAATAGTTGAGATGTTACTTCGTAAATCTCTAAAAGAGAAATACATAACTGATCTTACTACACATTGTTTACTAAGATTCAGTGGATACCAAATCTCAATATGATTTATTTAAAACAAATGAACAAATTTCAGTTCTTTCTTAGATGTAATATAGGTATTTAAACTTTCTACTGTTTATATTATTCAATATATAAAAACCTTTACAGAAAATCAACGTGGCGATAACTATGTCTGACATCAACCGCAAACGTCCTGCCACAGAATCTCTTTCCACAGACACGCCGAAAAGGCAGCCAATGGGTATTCATCAGTCGACTAATTTTTATACTCCAACTGCTCAATTCAATCCCTATTATATGGTAATACATTCTTTCAGAGATCTGTTGAATTAAAAAAACAGTTGAACGTTTTACAAAATAATATCTATTTAAGATGTTCCTCTTTAAATATGTAAAATATAAAGTTGTCGATATATAGAGCCTTCATCAGTCAGTCCCAATGTATCACTCCACACCATTTATGAACATATCACAACACGCGCAGGATGAGAATAGCACGTATTCTGGCATGGATTTTAGTTGTATGCAGGTACAAGAAATATTTTTCTACATTATGAACAATCATCGTTAGAACTCAAATAAAATAAAAATACCGCGTGCTATAAATAGGTTTGCTTATAATAATTTTCAGCAACAAATGGTTCAGCCAGGCCTCAATTCCTCATACTCTTCGTTTGGATCATCAGTGCACTCTAATATTACAACTCCGTCAACTAATGATTCTGGGATAAGTCACGGAAGTGGTGGGTCTGGAAAAGGATGGTCCTAAATTATAAATGACTTTTCAAGATAATCTATTGTAAGAAATCTTTTATTAACAGGTTGCTCAACTTCCTTGGACTTATCTTTTGGTCCAAATCCATCCACATCAGAGGAAAAGGGTGAAGAGGCTCTATTTCACGTACCAAGCAGATTAAATCATATTAGGAAGTACAAAGTGAGTATTTGTCCTTCAAAAATAATATTACATCATTTTCAAACCGACGAATAAATAAATATTCTAGGTCACACTCTCGGAACTTCAACGTCGAACAAGCTCACCAGAATGCTTAAACAGTAGCATTCTAGGCACATACCTTAGACTGTCGGGACAATATCATTATTTATAAATTCTTTAGCTTTAATTTGATATTAGCTTAACTAACTTCTTAAATTTAAAGCAATATTTCACTCAGTAGTGATTTAACCTGTTTGACATTTCGCTAGAATATTTGAAAATCTTAAAAGTATAAGTTTAGAGCCAAGACGAAAGAAGTTGGAAAAGAACTACGTGAAAAACTGAGAATTCATGGCCTAGAAGTAACATCCGGTAGAAGAAAGGGAATGAATACAACAGCATTCACGTGCCTTGTTGAAGGCACGTTCATAATTTTAAGATCGAGTGTAATGCTCAGAAAATTGAATTTCCTTATAGAAGAAGCACAGCGTCTAGGTCTAGACTTGAAGCACATTGTTCGCGAATACTTCCCTGTCAAACCACTTTCTCACCTATCCTATCGCAGAAACACTAATCAACCATTCGAGGAAAGAAAAAGAGACCTTGAAGGAGCAGTGTATGCTACTTTACGATATTAAGAACTTTTAAATCTAATTAGTGGGTAACCACATCACTACGGTGCAATCAAGTTGACTTAATTAAATTTAAATAATATTAAGAGTTTTAGGCGGATTTTGGGGGAATTGTCTAGCATGCTTGAAGAGCAACAAACTCCGATCCAAGTGAGACTCCAGAACAATATAAGTTACGACCAAAATGTCGAAACGGCAATGAACCACTTTAGCCTAGTAAGCTTTTTTCTTCTTCACTAATTTCATCAGTATTAAATTAAACAGTATAATTTCCGGCAATGGTGCAAAGAAGTACCTCACGTTGAAATTCGTCTGTGCCTTAATATAATAGTTTAGATCACACACGGATTTGGGATGATCAACCAATCCACTTGGGCTCGCGCATTTGAAAATTTTGCAAAGCATACTCTAAGTCTGTATTTACAACATCCTCATAGTCAGGTAATCAATCCATAGATTACTGAATTTCGTAATTTTCATTCATTACACTAAAAATATGTCCCGATAAATAGTGTTGCGTAGCGAACTATATAACAAAGTGAATAACCACTATCTATTATATACTTGTATAACTAATTATTGATTCGTAATAAGTATTGCAACTGTATACGCAATTGACCAAAGATATAATTAAACATTAACTGAATTACTAATTATATATATATAATCAAGTATGTCGTTTGTTGTACCAAGTATGTTTTATATATTTGAAGAAATAATTGATAACAAAAATAAACAATCACAAGTGAACAGCAAATACATAAGCCGCAATTGTTCGCAGTAATCTCTCAGCTCGTCTGGACTGTTCTCGTGTAAACACATCAATACGATTATTTGGATTCATACACGGACAAGAAACCCAAGACATCTAGAAATTATTTAAATTATTGTTTATCTCTTTTTGATTAATATTTCCTCTTTCACAATCTCTAATTATACCAAGCGATCGGCACACGCATGTTGATTATTCTTCTCATAGGCATCAGAAATATATTCAGCCAGTACGTGATCGAAGATCATAGAACTGCATTCAGATCCGGCATCTAGCGTTTGCTGCGAGACAAGCAACTAAAACAGTACGAAGTATAAATATTACAACAGCATTGAGCATAAGTAATAATACCTCATAGGCTTTCATATATTCGTCATCCTTTTTATTTCTTATGAGTTGACATACAAGTGCAGATAACATATAACAACGTGCGCGAGAAAGGCACACACGGAGTCGGGACCACACCTACATAAAAAACACTAATTAACAATAGTATTTAGACTAAGAAACGCTATATACGAAGACTTAGTAAAAAATAAACAAACCGTATCATCGACTACATTGTCTGGAAATGGAGCAGAAAGATTGTTTCGACAAGCTATAAGTGTCTCCATGTAAAGTATACTTGCTTCATCAAGTTCCCCTTTCGCTGAATTACTCGAAAAAAATTACTTACTGGATTCGGGAAGATTTCTCCAAAAATTAAAATTAAAAACAATTCTACTTAGAAACCCTCAAGATTATCTCATTCTTGAAAAATAATACCATAGTTATAGTCAGCCGCTGCTCTGAGCCAGAAAGCATTAGTAGGATCACTCTGAAGTGCATTACGAAAAACAGTGTTAAGGCATTCTCCTATGACTTCGTGATGAGCGTGGGATAGTCTAGAGAATGAATAGTTTTACAATACTAGAATAATATCAAGTAATGACGCCAGATATTTCTCACTAAATTATTTTTTTCCAGCGAAGTTCCACTATTTATATTTTTCAATTATTAATACCAAAAATATAACCTAAATATAGGCAATATTTTGCTCAGGTTATTTATCAAAACAAAATTCTGAAAAATTTGGAATTAATAAATATATATAAACGAGAATGTATCGGCAAACTATGCAAGTAGAATTGCATATAACTGACTCAGACTCGCTGCCGAAGTAGTCAGAATGTTGGACAAAAAGTCGTAATTGTGGTTTTCGATCCGCTAATAGTGATCTATTAAACGTAAAACAAAGATGCGATATCAATAAAGCCAAGAGATTAGTATGCTGAAACAAGGATATGATTTGTTATTTTTTGTATAATAAATATTTCAAAGAGAAATAAACGCGGAAGAGTGTAAACATTCCTAAATAAATAACCAGAAAATATACCCTGATAAGACGAAACAATTGAACCATTTCAACTCGACTTCGGGTAATGTCTCGATCTCGTAATAGGGAACCATCATTCCTTCGTCTAAATACGAAATTAAAAGAAAACAGTTAACTGGGACTTTCAATTAATAAAGAACTAAGTACCAGCGGTTAAGTAACCAACTTGGTTCCATTATCAAACAGGGGACTGACTAAGCTAGCCCACGCTTCAGCAAGCTTACGCAGTGATGAACCTGGTTGAGCACACCGTTGTCCATAAGCAGCTAATAGTTTAGATGCCATTGAGACTGTATGGTTGCTCCTACAATATAAGCATACTTAAACAGCGTGGGATTATCTCTTATTTCACAATATAAATTATTACAACTCAGTAAAAAACGAGCAGTTTTAATGGACGTAAAAATAAGTAAAGACTCGCTCAATCTTTCCAAGCACAAAGTCCCATTCACCGGCATTCAGTGCAAAAGCAAGAACCTATAAGCATTTCTTGTATCACATAGTAAATTATTAAAAATTACAAGAATAATTGGAAATCAAGATATAGAATAAAGCTGTTGTAAAACAGTTATATGACTTTTATTAGTAAACACACTTGAGTAATTAATTGACTTGAATTGCTAGTGTTAACAACACTAGGATCGTTAAAAACTCCTTTAACGGTTCTCATATGAAGATCAAATACTTGAGCATCCATTGATTCTTGTGCCACGAGAATACGAGAATTCATAATACATGTCTGCACTTTTATCGCCTAAAATCTCTTTACACAGCAATAATATTGTGGTGGGTTTTAAAGTGTTAGAAAGCATTTTTATTTTAGTGTAATTAAGTGAAATATTTTAACCTCCAGTAGAATACGTTTTTTGTTAGCAACAGCTAACTGTCCAATTTCAGTCGCATAGGAATTTGCACTAGCATCCCACTCTATCTTATTCTATAATGATTACCAGATATTATTAAAGTTCACACGAATACAATCGTCTATATTAACTATAGTCTAAAATATGAGGTGAAACTTAACAAATTATGCTTACTTTCATTCTACCAAGTTGCTGTAGTTTGCCCAGTAATATTGCATGATATTCGTTGACTGGCCTCGTAACAAGAATGGCTTCACCCAGTAGTTCAGGGAATTTAAACTTAACCATATCTCATTCATCAATTCACATTAAGATTAGAATTTAAAATTTTATAGTAGTATATTCTAATTTCCAACAAACTAGTATAATTTTTGAAAAAAGGGAAAATATTAAATGAGTTGCAATTATTACTTACACCATATGGTAGAACAAAATGTTCCAGGGTGGATAGTGCGGATTTAATCTCTTGAGCATTGAAAGAAGTAATCACAGTCCAAAAATGATTCTCTGGTTTTAAAAGCGCTGAAAAAAAGATATAAATAACCGATAAAATTAATGTAAAATAACTATTATCAAAAATAAGGTAGTTTAGATATAATTCTCTATTTTACTAAATGGAATTCCATATATAAAAACTATACATTAATTTGATTATGAATTCAAGAATTGCTCTCAGCAACGAAAATACAACCCGTCCAATATACGGCGCACATAAAGCGACTGGTATATAAATCACCACTCGCAGGGAAATGGTTGGTTGGCTAGAAGGCGGTGTGGAGGGTAACTCGCAGGTCCTTGGTGGCCTTTCACCCTCGGGAAGGTCTGAGATAAGGCTCTTGTGGGTTCGAGAAGGACCCCGCTCGAAGGGGTGGGGGGCTGTGCCAGAAAGTGTTTACCCTCAGGGGTTCGGAAACAGCCCCAGCCGGCAAGACTGAGTGCGATCGCCTAGTGAACACAATTCAGACTAGTCTCTGGCCAATCATTTTTCCAAAACCATAATAGCAATATTTATTTGGAGTACTTCCTTCTTCATTACCATTATAGTGATAATGTAAAACTTGCACATTTCCAGTAACAGACCTTTTAAAATTGGAGTCCCTGGTGGAGGTGTTGTTGTTTTAACAGTTGCTGTTGCCACTGGACGTAGACGATTTTCGTCAACACCATTTCTAATCAGCTCCTCTCGAATACCCGGCACAGTGGCACAAAGGAATAGAAGGAGTGCATCAATACGTAAACGATTTTTTTCGTTTAGAACGTTTGGAAACTGCCGTAGTAATGACTGAAGCAAAAATAAAATGTTTCTTTCCACTTTCCACACTTTAGACGCTACTTGATAGTATATTTATTTATAGACTGCAAACATTTCTCGGATTAAGTTACAGTAATAAGCATTTTACTCCTTAGTGATGATAATGAAGTTATGTTTAAATCAACATTATACCTTAACGAATCGTTCAGTGACAACTTTCTCCGTTAATTTTTCTCTTGAGGTTATAGGTAGACCATCGATAACATTTCTGGCAATGTTTTCCGAGCGGAATGCGACCTTAGCAAAAAAAATATAGAAAATCTGTGCACGTGCTCTATATTAGTAGAAAAATAGGGATCATGATCTAAGCACTAGCTTCTTAAAACATCTGAAATCGAAACATATATTTGCAATTTACTCTGATCTTAATATATCCTTAGTTATAATTGAAAGGATATACCAAAATCACTCTTGGAACGAACCCATATAGTTGAGTCTATTATATTCTAATCTCTATAAGTGATTGCAAAGTTAAAGTATTATTTAATAAATTAAAAATTAGACTTTTCCTATGCAAAGAACTTTATCAAACCTTGTACTTAATTCCTTATGATATCAGCTACCTATAATTTCACTATGATCTCATTCAAAATTAACATTATAGTGAAAACCTTACTCATATGCATAATCTTTGGTTCTCAGATTAATTAAATATATTTAAACCTAGAGAAATTAGATGCTGATAAGTGATGATGTTATGATAAGATGCATTTAATCATCAGTATTTGCACTTTGAGGTAGACCAATTCATATCTGGTTTGTCGTCTTAACCAACTATTCAAATTGACATCATTGCAAACTTATTACGATTCGATTATTTATGTCGCGCTTAAAACACTATTCATTGGCAGTATTATCTCTCGTTTGGTTTAATTCCTATCAATATTTAGCATGAGCACAGTGGAAACCGCTAAGCTAGGTCTAAAGGAGAAATAACAATGATTATGAAGTTTTCAGCTTAATATTAGAGTTTAATATCCTTTAATTCGAAAACTCGGATAATTTAATGTAGTGGTATAGCAAAATAAAGCGAATAGTTCAACGGACAGACCCTTATTTTCAATGTGGAACGACATTTAGTTGAGACTTCTAGTGATAAAGAGACGATAAGAGGGAATCATGCGCTTTAGAAATTAAAAATGATGTAATCTTTCAATGTGTAGAATGATTGAAGTTGATAGTATTTTTTAAAGGTTCGATAGACAATTTTATCTAAGGTCATACTTTTAGCTTTACAGAACTTCAACGTTATAAACATACAATAGGAATACTTATTTAAATGCTTTAGATGCTAACTATCCTCTTGTTGGTAGGTCACAAAATATTACATTGGTTTATAGCTAATGCAATTATTTATTAAAATCTAAACTTAACATGTGAAATATAATAAAGTAATTTATTTTGACTTCATGACATTGAATAATTCCGTTTTTCATAAAAACTGCACTTATTGGAATGAATTTTTATAACTATTAGATATTAAGCCCTTAAATGTCTGATCTTACACATAATTTGACATAAATCAAGTATAAACCAATAAAACCAACTTCAATCAAATTACACTTGGAATAAAACTGCGTAATTAAAATAAGTTCTCAAAAATTGTAAAGAAAAATAGGTAAACACTGAAAATATACGTACAATATTAGCATCTTTAAAAAATTCATACTTAGCTCTACTACGAAATAATCCTGTTAACGAGAATATACCTGAAGCTGCCCTGTTGTTTCACGTTCAGCTCTCCACCTCCTCATCAATAACCTACGATGTAATGAAGAATCATCTGCCAACAACTAGAACAATTTACTTCAGAATTATCTATTTTTAAAAAAATACCGATTAAAATCTCCGCATAACGGAGCCATCTAGCTAAACAAAATTCCTTCACTGATCCATAACCTTTTGATCAGGAATCATTTCACGACTACTTGGTCTTTGCACAGGAAATGGTGGCGGAATACCTAGAGCTATACAGTATCCAACCAACACTTTTAAATCGATCGAAGTTAAAGGTGAATCTACAGGAGGGGATGTGATCTAAAACGGTATGTATGAATTATTCATCAAAGTATAAAATGGTGCTTCTTTTAAAGAGGAATAATCCGTTATTAAAACAAAAGTACAGAAAACACACCAGAGTCAATAAATTTTTGGCTGCTAGCATATTTCCATTTGCTAAGTAGTAAGCCACCAGATCAAGCCGAGTCTTAAAGAAATCGGTAAAAATTTTCAACAATATTATATTATCATTAAACAGCATACATATATTACCGATTGTACAATTGTTCTTAATAAACTGAAATTAAGTTTTTCCATGGCATACCCTATTAATTACATCAGTTGCTGGTAGATGAATAAAATCCAAGGATAGATCGGGCACTGGTGGACCATCACATAGAACCGAAGCACCAACAATAGCGATGCTTAATGCCATACCTCCGCTCTGTAAATATCGTGTTATAAGAATTTATATATATACTATTATTGTACAGGAGCAAACGAAGATAATGGATCGTGAGGTAGATTAATAAGAATAGTTACGATTAAAATAACAGGAAATAATGGGAAAATACGAGACATAGCAATAAGAAGGTACCCGTATGAAAGGTTGTAAAAAACATGATACACGTGGCACATCTAGTCCCCTTCCATCCGTAACAATTTTCTCCATTGTAAACACGGTACTCTGAAGACGTTCCCTAGTCTCGATCACCATTTTTCTAATATTTTCATGTTTGTTCAAATTGGTGTCATTCATAGAGAGGCTGAAGATGGAGAAATTTATTAATTTAAAAATATACATATATATACATGAAATTCAAAATGTTGCAAAATAACAGCAGGGAATATGGATATTGCCAGTTATAAACACCATATTAAGAAGAATATGAGAAAAATATACATTAAATGAAAAATAACTCACGGATTACTAACGGTAGGCTTAGCTGGTGGAGGAGGTATACGATAACGACGATCGACAGATAGAACCCATCGTGCATATAGCCAATCACCAAACTAAAATACTCGTTTATTTCCTGTAAATTAAGGTAAATATAAACAAATAAAAGGCCGCAAACCGATGGATACACAGATAAATCATTATTTCGGAAGACCTTTAGCACGTATTCCATTAGTACACGTACCAAAAGAATTTCACCACTGAAATAACCAATATATTCTGATTATTGTTGATTTTATAAATGCTAATAAATATGAGGAACTAGTTTCAATGTCTTGCTTCTCAAACTTACGAAAATATATTAAATGGACTAACAATTTATCAATTAGATAGTCAAAGTCCCAATTGATGGCAGCAAGAGAAGACATGGCATGCAACCATAGACACGCTGATTTACGTTGAGAAAACTGGACATCTTCTGAAGTTGAATAAACTTTAAAATGACAAAAACCAATTTATACCTTCATAAAATACAGCATTACATAAAGATAACACCTTTGAACTTTTACCTTGTGCAAATGTTTTGGCAATAAGCATCTCTCCTTCTTTATCCGAATTAGTTGCTTGTTCAGCAAATTGAATAGCCAATCGACCTATGACTTCTGAAACACGATAGAAGAACCATAGGCATAATACCTGTATCACTAAAATTGTCCACATAATTTCATGAGTGATCGGATTAGCCTCAGAAATATTAATTCCAAATACATTTCATGATATTAAAAACTGAATATCTGACCCCAACGAATTAACTACCTTTATTTTTTACAGGATCATCTAGAAGTTGCGTGAATTTTCTCATATCGACAAAGTAGTCGAACCAGTTGACCACTGGCGCACCCCAATAATCGTTGATATTATCTATTGTTTGCATCCTAAAATTTTACCAAAACGCATCACAAATATTAAATAACTCATAACAGCGTAAATAATAAGTTTCACATAGATGTGGCGTTCCCCCTCAAAAAATATATTAATCGTCGTATTGTATTTCATATATTCACCTTTATTTTACAAAAATAATTTTAAAGAGTCAGTTGTCAAAATCGGTAATAATTTATAAAATGAGTGAAACATTAAATTCATACATTATATCACAAAAAAAGCTCAAAAGGACTAGTACTATTAACAGAAAAAAATATGGCATCTACTAAATTAGAAGTCAAATAAAGAACAAACTATAATTCTGGAATTAAAATATAATACAGTGCGCATTCGAATACAATGATCGTCACTCCACATAACAACAATTAATGAAACCAATACAATATAGCCAGTTGTTAGCATCAATATTCACTAACGTTCGCTGTAATAGCTGTATGCGATCCATTCTGTGTCTCTTGTATCTTTTTCATTAACTTAACCACATTCATAGTTGGGACTAAAAATCAAATATAAAATACAAAACTTATGTAAGAAAAATTTGTGTAATTAAGAATTATAAATATACGGAAAAGTTACCATTAAACGGTATATTGATAATATAGAATTAAATATCAGAAATTACTTACAAAATCCGAGGCCCTGAAGAAAGAGCATCATACTCTCGGTGACAGCTTCTGGACGATCATCAAGAACTAGCCCACATGAATCAGACACCTTAAAAATACTAGTATAAAATAGGGAAACATACAGAAAATTGCACCTCAAGTTAAATGAGAAGTTTATGTATTAACACTTATTAATATAACTACACACTTTAATCCAATCCGATTTCGATGGATCAAGTTTAGTATTTAAAACAATTGTTTCGTTGATGAAAGCACTACCAGCACCAACAATTTGAAGAACAGGTATCATCAATTGAGGACCTGACTGACCATCACGCGAAATCAAAATAGAAGTACGACTGAAATCGCTTTCAAATAAATCTTTAAAAATTACAATAGCACAGCACTTAGAATAATGTAATACTTGTGATAAAGTATAAGAAAGTTGCAAAAAACTACTAACTTAACATATGATTCAATGAATGAGGCTAGGTTGTTAGGATTGGGTAAGTGTTGAAAATACACACGATACTGCCGCACAATATCTGAACTACATTCATCAAGACGTCGACCAAAGTGGTGCCACATAAGGTAATCAACAGTGAAGGTATTCATTCCAGAGCCACGTAAATAATGCATATTCATCTGAATGATATTAACTTACTAGTATATTATGAAATAATTCGTCAAATCTCATAATTTCAATTGTGAAAAGTATAATACCTTGCTTATAATTTATACCATATTTCAGAACCCTTCATCAACATTAACGTCAAAAGCATCACTTTTGTAAAAATGATACGTCAAGCTAATCTACACTAAACTTCAAGTATTCTATATGCTTTGAATATTCTTATTTTATAGTCTTAAAAATATTCCGCCATTCAAAGCTTCTGTTACTACTTTACAAAATACTGCATTAAAAGATGATTAGAAAATATTGTTACCTTTTGATAGGCCCATTCAATCCATCCAGCAGATGTGACTACGCAATTGACAAGAATAAGAGCATCAAGACGATGCTGATTAAGAAGCTATAAAAGAATAGTTTAAATTTAAATTAACTTTATAAATCAAGCTTAAAACCAAAGATGAACAGCAAACAAACCGCAAATCTGAGTAATACATTAGCACCGACTCCTACACCAAAAGCTATGAATGATTTTAGCCTAAAAAAATTTTTTTAATATATTCTACGTAGTATAGCACTACTATCGTTAAATTATGAAGAAGACTTACTCGAAGTAATCCAAAACTGTTTTTACAATTTTAACAAGACCATCCATTGACGGATACACAAAGCTGAAAATAATCAGTAAAATCAAAAACAAAACAAAACTCTGGCCTATTACTATTATATATATATATATATATATAATTTTATCACAAAAAATATATGACGCTTGAAAAATCCTTCTTCTACAATTTGACTTGTCCTACTATTATTTAAAATCGTTAATTATGTAATAATAAATAAATTTGAGTTAAATAACATAATTCCTACCTATCAGACAGTGGTTGTGCATCAACTTCTTGGCCTGGAGCATTTATATTATATATGCAAAATTTCTCTGTGAACTCGGCAATCGAGACGAATTGGAAAAAGTTTTGAAAGTTGCTCTCAGCTAAAACTTGCTAATTTAAAGTTCAAATGATCTATTATTATAGAAATGTTTATATTATAAAAGACTGAACGTAATAACCAATTAAATCCACACTTACAATCTAGCGCCAAGTCGTGGAACGTAACGAGAGGGTGTTTTTTGCGATCTCCATAGATTGAGACTTTAACTTTGCCATATGCAGTATCCACCTTCTCCTATAAAATATGATACTAATAATTTTGTTAAAATTTACTTAAGTATCAGGCCATACAAACTCACTATATGAAAAATAATTCTTATCGTATAATCTCAAAATACTACAAGATTATATACAATGATTTTAACACTAACCTCATGCATATCAGGTACGCCACTTTCAACAAGAGGCTGCATTTCACGAGTAAATGAGTGCATTTCCATTGAGGTCATTGTTTTTCCTATATAAACAGAAATATTCAGTAAACCGTAAATGTTAGAGTCCAAATTATAATTTAAAATAAAACAAAACGTTATATTAATTTTACTATATATGAGTTATGAAATAGAACTCATAGAGCTAGCATTAACAACAAAGAATGGAGAAATTATATATACTTCAAAATATAGGGGAAGCACAATAAGGCTTTAACCATATTTGTTTGAAATCTATCTACTAACACACTGATCTTGGTACCAAAATATCCAAGAGGAAAATAGCATTGGAGCAAAGATTGCCTTCGTTTAAGTACATAAATGGTATTGAGAATATTAGTCTCTTAATAGCTTCACAGAGAAGTGATATTCATCATAAAATTTAAAGAAAAATTTAATGCTTTATAGTGATTGGTTATATATTATTTTATTTTACTTTTTACAATTGAATGAACAAGATTTATGCATTATATAGCAAATGTACATTATATGGGTATAATTTCATTATTAAGAATGCGACCCTCCATTTTCAATAAATTACTCCTGGTTTAGAAAAATTGAAATGTTGTGAATTTAATTGTATTTAAAAAAAGAACACTGCAGTATTTCTGTGGTTTTAGAGCCATAAACATGTTTGGCATATATTTTTTATTCATTGTTAATCATTTAATATCCTGGAGCAAGTCGTGCTGGTGGGCAATGATCGCAACTACCCGGAGATCCATTGTCACCAGCTTGTCCTGGTCCACCAGCTTGTCCCGGAGGTCCGGGTGATCCACGTTGGCCTCAAATAAATTATATGAATATTGATATGTATAATTTGCTATACTTTCTGGTGTTTATGAAAAATATACCTGCTTCTCCAGGTTGCCCAGGTTGTCCATTCTCCCCGTCTTTGCCTGATGGGCCAGATTTTCCTGGTTGACCAAGAGCCCCTGGTCTTCCTGGTGGTCCTGGCGGTCCAGCTGGAGCTTGAACTCCTGGATTAAGTTGGCCAGGTTCACCAGGGGGTCCCCTTTGTCCTGGCTGACCCGCCTGACCTGGAGGTCCAGGTGGCCCTGCCGGTCCTTGAGGCCCAGGAGCTCCATCATTTCCATTAGGCCCTGGCTGTCCAGGAGCACCATCCTGCCCTGGAGGTCCAGAGGGTCCAGGCAGTCCAGGTGGTGCTTGACAAGGACATTGCGGTGGAACAGGTAAAAGTCGGTCGTGAAGCTCAGCGTCTGGTCCAGGTGGGCCTGGTTCACCAGGACCAATTCCAGGAGCTCCATCATTACCAGGAGATCCAGGCTGTCCATCTGGACCAGGAGGCCCTTGTTGGCATGTACAACACTGTGCCTCTGCTTGACGAGTTGTACGTATTAAAATATCTAATGAATCTCCAGGTCCTTCAGGGGTCACTTCTACCATTTCACGCCACATGTCTCGAGAACGAGATTTGCAGTATTCAACTTCACCCTGAAACAATCATGGCTTATATTACTTTATTTCTTTAGAATTTTTTAAAGCTTTTATAAACTTATGATTCATGTTAAATAAAGGAGCTGTGTTCAGTAAAGACATCACGATCTAAAAGTGGGAATAGCTCAGTACTTTTTGAAACCATGTTATGCGGATAGTTTAGCAAATTAAGATGTCTCCAAGTTTCAACAGAAAATTTTTGTCCTAGCACTTAGTAATTTGCTTATTAAAAAGTTAAGCTTTTCATTATCTACTAGAATGATTAAACAAATAAATTATCACAAAATTTGTATCTGAGGTTAGCTCAAAATGACCAAACTAGGTTATAGAAAGAAGTACCTTTATTAGGTTGGAAAAAACGAAATAAAGTTGAAGACAACAAACTCTTTTTTATTCTATGTTAAGTAGTCAAACAAATAAATAAAATAACTATAGTGATGACCTGCACAGTTGCCTGAAGTGTTTGCACATAATGGAAGACAAGTGGGAATGTGATGAGACATGCTGAAACAGCTACTGTAGAGAAGACGACTGCAACAAATGCCACACCTCGCAGGGATCCTTTCTTTTCGTCCATGCACTAGGAATAAATATTAGACGAAATAGTTAAATCTCGTGAATTACTATTATCACATTTTCTACTTAATAATAATAGTTTATTAATATGTAATATAATACTACAAATGTAGAATTAGTTTAGACAAATTGGAATTAATAGGTTAAATACATTGGCATAATAGAAAATCAAGCTGGATTGTGAGGTTTCTGTTTGAACAATATCAATATCTTTGCTCCTTCTTCTCTTGTAAAAGCACGATAAAGTAGTTAGCTTACAAGAAATAATATACTTCATTTCGAACATATAGTTTAAATATTTAGTTAAACAACTATATGATGATTGTGCTAAAACTACTAAGCTTATTTTGAATTCTAAAATGAAAGGGCGTTAAAGTGTAGAAATATCCAAAAATGATTAACAGAACATGCGATCTGAGACAGGTCTTGCGCTTAGGCTTGTCCGCACACTTATATGCGGTTGCGGCAGTGGAACGAAACACTTCGTGTACAGCAAAGAAGTGGACCCAAAATGATTATAAAGAAGATCACACTAGGGGCGAAAAAATGTTAATTAGAATCTAATCCAAACTTCAAAAATATGACTCTAAATAACATTTGGATACATAATTTTATATTTTATAGAGAATATTTATCTAATACCCATAATGCTAGTTTGCAAACTAAAACTGTGATGATCAAATCCTTATTCTTTGGTATCTTTTTCACGCATCAAGCAAGTAAGAGATGTGCAAGTTCGATGTAATCAACAAAAGAGTTTTTCGCCGTCTTCAGCAAGTGGAGATGTTTACAATCTTCTAATATCTTTCATTTTAACTTTTTCTGTTCTTAAATATATTTTTAATACTACGAAAATACCTATTAGTGGATCCGGTTCAGTTCAAGATTAGATAAAAATATTGTTCTAAACAAAAAGGGAATTTCTGTTTATGTTCTAATGCAGCTGCTCTTAATATTTTAATACTAATCTACTATGAACTAATAATAACGATTATAGTTTATGAAGTCAGGCCGAAGGCTTGGGAAACAATTCGCATCTCTCCTCTTATTATTTTCCATATTTCTTATTGTCGTTAAATATTTTACACTAGACTATACTGTATCTGATATTGAACGAATCCAGAATATTCAAAAAAGGACTTATGAATTGTCTCAGAAGGTGTATTACTTAATTTTTAAATAATAATTATCTCAACTATATATTAAAGTATAAATTTACTTTGCTATATAGCAGATAAACAGGTTTTTGTAGATTTCACTCAAATCACTGAAAAAAAATAGAGATATACACGAATTCTTCGTCCGGATGTGGGATATAGCCGTATTTACCTCGCCTATGCTTCCGAGCAAGTACCTGATTCTTATGGTGAGTAATCTGCGGTGGGAGTGTACGTTACCTAATGGCTTCGAAATTATCCATGCCGTGATTTTAACTGCTAACACTGACTCCTAGTAAAACCATACAGAAATCTGCTATTCTCTAGAACATACAGAGGCCGAGCTAGCTTTATTTTAATAAGACGTTACGCTCACATGTCGTTTATCTCAGGTTGGCAGATCAACAGTAACTAAATTTTCTAACCTACTCTGTAATTTATCACCTTTTCGTATGATGTCCCGAATCGCAGTTGTGGCTCTTGACAGAAATACTTTTGAAACTATTAGAAAGAAGTATCCGATGATCAACATCCTGCAAATTGATTTCGAACGATTGTTGGTGAGCCAATGAATTTACACAATAAGTTAGCTGAGAATGACTGTACAGTTCATTCAATATTTCTGGTTTAAAAAATGCAAATGCTTAAAAGAAATTCAAGTCTTACTACTTTTTATCTAAATCATAATTTTCTTTATTTCTGAATGGATGCCCTCATTTAAACAACAAACAGTTGCTTGTAGAGTGATTTGCCCTTAAATACACCTGATCGCCAAATCATTACTTCTCAGCTCATAGAGATATTGAAACTGAGGTTGGGAGCTGTCATTGGGAGAAAGAATATCGATATTTTAATTGGGACTCCAAATCAAGTGTGGACAGAAAATATTTTAGATCGGTAAATTTCATTCGAATATTTTAATATAACCAAAATATTGTGCATTGTAGGAAAATATAATATTACCGATGAGAAAAGTTAATTAGGGATTCCATAAACTTTAATTTATTATCAAAATATACCCTTTTTTAGACCTTACTACAAAGATCGAGGTCATCGCTTCGGTTATCCGGAGTTCAGATCCAGTATTCTAGTACAAAAAATTGGGACACCTATGGTAGAGCTTGATATTTAACTATTTTACGGAAATATTATAAAATAATAAATAATACAAATATATCATCAGAATAATCATCTGAGTTCTTTGAAATTGCAAATGTGTTTTATGTGTGAAATAGGAATACATTCGAGTCAACTTTGCTCTACAGAAATATTGAGAATATTCTAGAGAAAGATATCTAATTAATGCGATTTCATAAGGATATATTTGTCTTTAGGATGAAACAAGTGTTAAGAAAGATTGGATCGATTTATCGTCAATGTTTGTACTAGGACGTTATAATTCCGAAGGAGCAACGATACTCGAGAAGGTGCAAAGGATTTATGCTATGTTAATAATATGCATATAAGATCACTACCGTTGACAAGGAAAATCAGTTTTTAGCTTTTCTAAAGAAAACTAAACTCATACACTTTCTATTCTCAGTGTCACTAATGTCCTTCTATGAATTATGATAGTAACAGTAAGTTGTTTAAAGGATATGTTGGAAATTCTTTTATACCAATTAATTTTTGGATTAAATATCAATTATTTTACAAAATAGACAGCTGAACTTCTATCCCAAAGATTCACATCAAGTGGAGCTGCTCTCACATTCCAATGTGATTATGCCAGAAGATATCTATGCAGAAGACTTGAACATAGGTTATTATTTTAGAAAATAGATTTGTCTATTCCAGATTATAATTCATTGTATAGTAGTAAAATACGTTTGTTTGTTTTCAAATTATCTAAAGGACAAATAGATACCTTCAGCACAATGGCAAGTTCGGACTGGTTTACCAGCGTTCGTAAGGTGGTACCTAAACTAGTCCATCTTCCTGATATCTCCAGTGATGAACTCAAGAAAGAAGGATTATGGTTTTTGAATAATGATGGCTCTTGTAATACAACGCATGCTGAAAATGTGGGGTATGTGTTTAAGAAAGATTTTTTAAATTGATTCAAAAACGAACAGTAGGAAAATTTAAGCTTTTTCTTATTTGTTGGATAGTTCTTCAAATATATATTACGTAATCTAACAGATGAATATACCAGTGTTAATCTCACCCAATAAATACACTTGTAATAACATTTATTAATTTCTAATGAAGGAAATATGATTATAAATAGCTCTCTATTCCTTACATTTCAAGCTCATCAAAAAGAGTTATTTTTGTAGGTGCATAATTAAGATGTTTCAAGAATCGTGAAACGGAATTTTAAGTGTAATTTAACTAATAATGACAAATTGAAACTATAAGATTCGTAAAACAATGACGTAGAGAGCAAAAGTTGTTTGCTACAAAAAATTTCAAACTATCCTTAGAAAGGATAAAACTTGATGTCCACTGATGATCGATTAGTGAATATACAATCAGCAAAAAATAGGTGAAAAAAAAAGCAAATTTTTTCTGTTTGTTACCATCATTAATATTAGGTAATAATGTTAATTTTTAATTCGTTCCCTAACAAAAACATTTCTTCCTAAATACAAACAGTCCTGAGGCCTTTCTCTCTCTCTCTCTCTATATATATATATATATAGTACGTTCGGAAATAATAGCACAAAAAATTGCTCAGAGATTCTCCATCGGATTTAAGTCCGGAGAGCGTGATGACCAGTCCATAGTGTCCACGTTGTTGATGTTCAGCCAA
>JAJAVP010000270.1:0-10132 GCA_020740425.3 Heterorhabditis indica | reverse complement strand
ACAGGGTTTCAATGTGACGTCATTGTCCTAAGTAAAGTATCCATTTCAAAAACTAAGAATTTTCATGTATGATTTGATTTGTGATGGGAAATGTATGATACCACTTTTGTAATTCTTTCATAAAACTTTTTACACGTTCATCTTAAAAACGAGTTACCAATAAAGATTTTGATGCCACGTATCTGGTTTTGTAACATGAGTTTAATAAATTCTTTAGTAATAACTAGGATAATTTCATAAATTCCGAAATCCGAAACGTTGCACAAGTGTATTGATATATATCTTGCAATACAAATGTGACACACATTGTACTTGTTATGTCTTCATCGCCATCAACATCACATTCTTTAGATTTGTTACAGATCCGTTCAAATTAGGATTCACTTTCCAGCGCTAAATCCTAATTCCGTATACTACTACCTGTAGTTTCCAACGAATGTTTCCCCTACCGTTCGGTAGTAAACGTCGTCTCTGGTTCTTAAGCCAAAATAACTATTTACTACGAAAATCTTCCTGTCTTAGTAAAAAACCACTGAAATTTTTGGTTTTGTTTCCACTTGCCTTTATTCTAACCGTGATATTCATTCCTCGAATACATCGGTGAGAATAAAGATTTATTTTTAACGTTATTCATAAGGTGAAACCTATTGGTTTATAAAATTGCACGTTTAAAGATAATTTAAGAGAGCAACAAGCCTCATTACCACGAATAAAAGACTAACGTTATAGTACTATGCATTACTTTCCTGAAATGATGGAAAATAAAAATAAATCCGCCTCTTGCAGTTAATCCCTTTATTATCTATTAAGATCCAACAGTATTTTTATTAACGACTGTTACACAAAATCCATAGGCTTGTATATATAATTTCTTGCTTGTCATATGGGTTCCTTCGAGTTCTTTCAAGCCAAGTACTAGTAAAAGACATTACATGGTACATATAACCAACGAGAGCAGAAAATATATGTGAAATTTCTTAGTTTTCTTTACGATTTATTAACTGCAGAATGTTAACATTCAGGTCTTCGGAATATTTCAATGTAGAGGAATCTTACACAGAATCACCTTATAACATATTCATAATTTCTTCTTACTATTACGATAAATCATCAAGGTAATTGGATTTAACAACAAAAATGCACTATAAATGATTTAAAAAGAAATAACCTGAAGAGAATTCGAATTATCTTGCCTATTCTAGTTTTGGTGATAATTCAATAGTTCTCGTTTTAACGGGTAACAACTTAATATGTGAAGAAGTCAAGCATATGACGTTAATTGGATGGAACAGTACCCATAACTGCGTTAGAAAACGAAGATAGAAATGTAGACTTCCATCTAAATCTATCGTATTTTCATCACTCTTTTTTCTACTTTCCCAAAGAAACTCCGCTGTCTTCATACCTATTCATATCCGTGTTTATTTTTTCATATGTTTCAAAATTTATGAATCTGAGTAGCAGTTATTTACAGGATAACTCCACACAATGTGTGCAGATAGATTTCAATGTTCGTCACTGTTCAGATGTTACCGAATATGACCGACTTAGCTATTCTCGGTCAAAGTAGCTACATTAAAGTAGCAGCCTTTCCTTTCTAAAGCGACTAATTCAAATATTTTAGCTGGTTTAAGGACTGATATTGTAGTTTTAAGTGTTCTTAGCAGAGTTATAAAATGACTGCTTCAGATACCTATTAACTCGCCAGTAACCAAACAGCATGACGTCGTCACTTGCATCTCGCCTCTCTTCGCCAACGAACAGTGGCAGCTCTCTGTGTTGGCTACACATGTAGAAGGTAACTGGATAATAGTGAGTAAGAACTAGCAAATGCTAAGAGAATCACTCGTCATTTTGTCAAGAATCAAACCCTATAGTCATTTATCTTTGCATATTGAGTAGTGTTTATTAAGCCTAATATGATAATCGAACTAGCAGAGCAGAAATTTTTTTTTGAGGGGTTTTAACATTTGCAGATATTTACCTACGTTTATGAATTCAAACGTTCTAGTCAGTTTTTAAAAGAAACGTTAAATTTAGATACGGATCTCATTTGCATGTATATATATAAGAAGTATGGTATCTTTTGTCTATGAATTATTGAAGGAATATGATAAAGAGGTATATTTATGTTATCAAGACCACATTTCAAATAGTCTAATTTGTTAGATGACATAATTTGTATTTTGGCGACAAGAATTTATCACTTTCAAAGCAAAGGATGTAAATTTATTCGTTATAAATCATGCAAAAATTTAAAGAATTCTCTAGAAATTATTGAAGCTACTATTAAATACTTTTAAAATTAACATATAACAATACCACAGTTAGAAAATTGTATATAAACAAATTATTGTCGTACTTTTAAATCGAAAACTATTAAGTTTGTATAGTGGTTCTTGCAAGATAATGTGGGATAAGACGAAGTAGTCATTTTACCAGGGCTACCTCACTATCCAAGCATCGATTAGAGTTTATCTAAACAACCTTCCGGTAAACGACTTTAACCCAAATATCAATATCGAATTTCGAAATCAAGCAGCAGCACAGACGGACTGCTTACTGCAAAACAAGGCTTATACTTTTTCGTTCTTTGAATTCTGCCTTTTCTCTTCACTTTTTTAAAAGATCTAGGACATTATGGATTCAGACATGGCGTAACTAGATCATCATTTTCAGGAATCAGCTACTTTCATTAGCTTCATGGGTTTAGATGACATCATTATTCCTCGTATGGGCTCAACTTACCTGGAAGAATTCCTAACATTATTCAATATGGATACTGACATTGCTTATCTTCACTATCGGAAAGAGAACGTACATGTAGAGGGACGTAGGTTTTTACCCTTTAGATATAAATTTAAATTATGCTCTGAATATTATTTAGCAACCGTAGGCAAATATTCACGTAGGAAGTGTAGTTTTACTTTAGTGCATTTCATCTAGTAGACACCAGATGTACGGAAAGTCGTGAATGCTTTTATTTGGCTTACATCTGTCGAATAGTTGTCTATTGAACTGATTAATACTTATGTAACGGCATCAAACCATAAGATACGAAAAGAGGGAAAAATCCCGAGTAACTATGAAGTACTAACTAAGTTAGTTAACTACAGTTGTAAGTTTAATTTCAATACTAAAATAATACTGGGAGAATAACACTAATTATGCTGAAACTAAGAGATCATTAGTGATAGAAGAAGAGAAAGACTTTGCTAATGCCATGATACGTAAGTATCTGACTGAACAAGTGACAAAGATGCAGTGGCCAAACGTTAACCTATAGGTATCAAAATAAAACAACGCTATGATAATATTTGTTGTTGGATGTTGTTACCAAAATATCATTACTACTAGTTTAAAACTAAATTGTGGAAGCTTAAATGAATTTCGTTCCAGAAATATATCCAGATAAGTTTTCCATCTCACAGATGTATTCGTCAATTTATTTTAAACAGATAGTGGGTAATTTTCAGACGTTTTTCTTTTAAATCTTTTTTATTTGATGCCTTAAAGTTATCATATTTCTATTACATTCAGAACGAAACAGGGAAAACCGTAACACGGCCGGAGTACATTAACTACACCTGGATTCACTGGCCAAACCTGATTCCTTCTGGAATGCAAAGGTAATACTTTGTGTATAAGGTTGAATTAGAAAATAATGTGCTGACCCACTTCAGAGTAAAAAATGTTTAGCTGAATTGTACAAAAGCTGTCAATTTGTACCAGCATAATCTCACTTAAAATGGACCAAAACTTAAAAAGGGATCCTACATCTTTGATTCAAAAAATATTTTACTCTGAACTTTTAAAAAACTAGTTATTCTAGTATATATACAAACACATCTATAATTAATTGTTCTTGAAAACTTATCTAATTCCAAGTATTTTATTGCTATAAGATAAATTTTGCCAGATATGATGTTCCTGCTAAGCTTAACAGCATTATACATCTCAAATTCCTGGATACTGTAAGTCAATTTCTCTTCATTTCCTGACTGATTTATTCCTATTATAAGTAGTAATTTTTTAAAAAAAATGTAAATCTACTATGTATACATAAACGTATATATGAGACTGGAGAATATAAGGACATGCAGGAACAAGATAAGGCGACGAAAGAAATCAGAGTTCCTAACTATGAACCATCTAGTGCAGTTATCGGGCGAAAGTCGTTGCTCCACAAACGTGACATAGAGTGGATGCAACATGATTTGGACAGGTTTAGCTTCATTCCTTTTTCAAAGATTATTGAATTCGCTCTTCGAGCTCAAAACTGTGTGCAGCACTTACTAGAACTTGAGTACAATAGTGAAACTTTAAAAGATTATAAACCATCCGATTTCAATTTTAATGGTTACTTATGATATAGGTCATTCTACCACTTTTTTTGTACTATGTGAATTACTTTTCAGAACGCTTTCACTAAAGTCTGTGCAAAATATATGGCCCAAGCTACCATCCGCTACATTTTATTTTAACCTTATTCCGAAGTGTTTTCATGATACGTACTACACTTTCCACTATAGTGGGCAAGTTAAGAAGTTTATGTGTCCTGGACCTGACAGGTGTAAGGTTAGCAAATTAAGATTATTATTTACGTAGTATCTGATTGGATTCTGCTCGACTTCCGATGTACTAGTGTAAATAATAATCAATAATCACTATTTCAGAATTAAAATGTAGTTAAATATTGTAATATTAGCACCACAGAATCAACTGAATTAGTGACTACTTAAAACATAGATGAATCGTCCCAAGTAACACTAAAAAGGTCTTTGTCTTGTACTCAGATTAACACCGTTTTCCTCATGAGGTCGAATTTCCGCTCACACTGCCTTTCGCTTTAAGACGATTTTATAGTTTCCCACTAAGCCTGGCATTAACTGCTACAACGCTGTTGCGGATTATTACATGGGGCCATCTAACAGTTTTTTGAATATTCACTATACCAACAACAGCCGATTCGCTCTGCAAGACGGGTGCCAGCCTTAGAACTCTCCTTAGTATTCGAAATTTGCTTAGTTTTAGTTTTTTATTTCATTCACCTTATATATTATAGAAAATGAATTTCATCAAACATTGGATTAGAACAGTGAGCGTTACTGTTTTTATACAGATAAGAGACTAGATCATGATCTATTCCTAGGAGGAAAAATTGGCAATCAGTGACCACAATTGATATGCAAAAATAATTTGTTATTGTACTTTAGTAAATATTCTCTGAAATCAGTCTTATGGGACATACTGAATTTATGTTGTGTACAGTACACGAATAGTTTGTCTTAATATATTTGCTTCTATTTAAGCATGCTCTCAATAAAAATTAGTTGTGTGGAATTCATTATTTTTAGCCCATATAATTTACATGAACTTCTATTCTCTTCTTTGTTTTGAAATGTTTATATTAATAAAAGTGGTGTTGGAAAAATTACATGATGGTATATTTGTGGACTGCATTTAACGCTAGGTGTAACCCAGTATTTTTCCGAGAGATTCTGAAACCGATATGAGAGTGGAAACCGCTTGTCGAACGATCACACATGGATAAAATTACGTGGACAACTCCCGACGCTGGTACACAATTTATGTCAATTCTATTTTCTGTTAAATAGGTTCTACCTATATCTCATGTTTAGTTTTTTGCTATTTCGATGTTCTAAGTGATAAACATAGAATACACAGGTGGTTTTATAAATAATACTAAATCATTTGACAAAATATGCCATCATAAGAATTTTAATTCTCAAAGAAACAGTATTTTATGCTCATCACTAAAGTATGAAAGAAGCCATTAACAAGTGTTCTTTTTGATTGGAACTAATCTCAAATTGTAGAAACTACTCTTTACTAGAGGCACATCATGAAACTGATGCTCATTTACCGCCAGTTTTTTCAGAGGTATTTTGAGATACCTTGAGAGTGTGGGGACGAACGAATTAGCGAGACATGTTGTCTCGTTACGTAGCTTATCTCAATGGGCTTCCAACTCTTCTGCCTCTGGGATGCTTTCTATACACGTTCATTTTTGCGTCCATACAATTCAGGTAAGTCTCCATGTTCTGAATGTAACAGTCACTAAGTACGAGAAGAAGCCGTGAAATAAAGCTTACGAATAAAGTACTTTGTTAACATAGCAGAGTAACAAAGTCTTAACTTTTTAACTCTTCACATATAATTAGTAACGTTATTAAAGATAATAGCAAAGAATGAAACCTGAATATATAGAAGTCGTGACTACCGCGGACAAAGTGACATAGAGGAGCTGACTGATCCATACGAAATCTTTATGATATCATCTTACTATTATAATACTTCCAAAAGGTGAAGCAAGCTTATTAATGTAGAGATAGTACATGTGCAAAAAAATTACTAACAAGGTTATAATGTTGTCAACTAATTCTTAGTGAAATTTTAGCTTGGGAAACAATTCAGTGGCTCTTGTGTTGACCGGTGACTACGAGAGTATTAGGCTGGATAGTATACTAGCTATTGCTTGGAATAACGAAACAAACATCTTAAAAAATGTGAAGATACAAAGGTACAGTAAAATTAGATTATCACTGTAGAAAGTTCATCTATTTATTTTAAAATTGACATCCCAGGATAACGAGTTAGCCAGTAAAAATATTGCCGTAATCAACTACAGAAAGATGACTGAAAAATGTGGTTTTTCAAAAATTCAGGAAAAAACATTAGAATCAAGGAACTTAAATATTAAAAATACTTCTAGTATTACTCTAACTTGTTTCTTATCACCTTGTCCAATCATAATTTCGCAATTCGAAATGTCTTAGCGATATTTGTATGAGTTTTTTTTGTTTTTCTTTTATCACAAAATGTTTATTAGCATATTATAATAAATAACGAATAGACCTAACGAATTATATACTAAAGGTATCCCCATCATGGAGTGAAAGTCAAAATTTAAAAATCGATTTAGAATTACACCTCATAATGTTTGCCGTTGGATTTCAATGTTCTTGACAGCAGAAATGCTTCCTAATCTTACGAAGTTGGCACTGTCACTAGGGAACACTTATGTGGAAGTGAGTATGGCACTCAATTATACAATACTTCATAAAAAGACTTGTTTTTATATTATTTTAAAAAAATCGCTTCAATCATCATTTAAATACTAATGGAATTCCAGCTAGGCCTGGCTTAATCTTAAAAGATTCGTCTTTTAATGTTAGGTACTTCCACTTAAATATAAAATCGAATCAATGTCCAATGATCTTTATTTATTATATTTAACATCTGCACATTCTTTCTTTTGCTTGTCTTCACTGTCACCATACTCTTGAAAGTTTGGTACTACAAGTACCCTGTTCATTCTGGTACATATTTCTAGACAGCTATATTTCTATTTTACTATAATTTCAGTTTACAGATTCCATTTAAAATACCAGTCCAGAAAAAACACGAGGTCGTGACGTGTGTGGCTCCGTTGTTTGCAAATGAGCAGTGGCAGATAGCGCTGTTCGCCGCTCACACATACAGGAAGTGAATTTTAGCATTCCATTTCTTATATTGCAGCACTTCGACTATAAATGCAAATGCCCCATCCATAGTATGGAATTATAGGTAAAATTCGATAAATTTATAGTTGAAAAATCGGAGAAAAATGAACATTAATGCTCATAGTGTATAATTTTATAAAATATGGCTTTTAAGTAGTTTTTTGTTGAGATATATTTCATTCCAAAACTGTCTAATTTTTGCTGTTTGCCTTTCTCTAGAATGTACAAACAGCACTACACTCATTTTTAAGATTGAAACCTTGCAGTGATTTGTGGGCATCTATTGTATATGGTTTCAAACTTAAAATCATAAACATTAGTAGAAAAACTACAATCAGTATAACTTCAGTCTACAACCATCACATGTATGAAGTACGGTAAATGTGGAAAAAAACAAAATAGTACCTAGCAAAAAAACGGCAGCTAATCACTGGGTACAAGTGAAGTTAAACGCATAAATTTTTGAGCGAAAAAAGTAATTGTTCCAGATTTGGGACCTATATGCATATTTATGTTAGAAGTATGGTAGCTTCAGTCTTCGAACTCCTAAAAGAATACGAGAAGGAAGTTAGTTTCAAAATTTAAATTATACTAGGAATGGTTGTGCTAACTTGAGTTTAAAGTAGATATTAAAATCCTTTTAGAACTACCTCACAATACAACCATGGCTAAGAATTCGTCTCCTCACTATTTCTGAGCAACGATTTAACCCAAATATCAATATCGAATTTCGAAATCAAGCAGCAGCTCAGACGGACTGTTTGCTTCAATACAAAGTAGCATATATTTCTTCTATTTTCCATCTAGTATATATATATATATATTTATTTAATTCACCTTATTTCTCATATCTTTTTCACAAATATTTTTCCATTTAATATTTCACTGAATAAATGACTAAGATGAAACAGCACAGAGGCCAACTAAAACAGCGAAATATTCTAGATATATAAGAGCTGAGGAAAACCATTCATTTCAGGAATCAGCATCATATATTTCGTTCATGGATTTAGACGATGTGCTTCTACCTCGTTTAGGCCGTACTTATTTCGATGAATTCACACAGTTGTTCTTTTCTATGCCTAACGTAGCTTTTCTCCACTACACTAAGGAGAATGTGCATGTTGAAGGAGGTGTGCTCTGTTAAAAAATCTTTACCAGTAGAATTTCGCACATAGGCTTAATAATAGCAAAGAACAAGTTACAGCCATTATTTATTAAATAAAATCTTGCTTTGGACATAGTTTTTTTTTACTTCACAATATGGACTTAATATGTAGAACTTGTATAAGCTTTATTTTTACCATCTCTACCTCTCTATTTGAAAATATCTTAAAATCACTTTAGATCGCGATCCAAAAAAATTTTCGTTACACAATATGTATTCTTCAATTAAATTCGAGAAAAAAAGTGAAACTGGAAAAGTAGTTGCCAATCCACTCTACATAAACTTTACATGGATACACTGGCCCATGATGATACCACTGAAAAGAGAGAGGTCGGTCTCGCTCTAATGTTGTAGAGCACAACTTTTATTGTTTTATTTTAAGGGAATTAACATCAATGAAATTATACTTTTACAGGTTCAACGTTCCAACTGAAGTAAATGCTATAACTCATTTGAAGCATTTAAATTTGGTGAATGGTTAATATATGATTTTTATTTTACTTTATTCGTTTTAATCTCATGGCATAGTTTGCCATTTATTTTATGCCGGCATAAAATTTCAGTGATAGGGAAGATATATACAAAAAATGAGATTCTCTAGTATTTGTTTTGAAGAAATTTAGAATGCCAGTGGTGGGAACAACATTATTTCAAAAGCTCCCATCTTTGAGCCTAGCTTAGTCCCCTACAATTCTTCCAACGTGTTATTACAAATTCAAGATATAAGAGATATAGAGGAAGATTTTTATAGGTATAAGATTCCTAATTTATTTTCTTTCATTTATCAATAATTTTTATTTATCGTATATTGATTTAATAAAGGACATACAATTAATCAAAAAAACTATAAATACTTCGAACTGAAAATGGATGTACTTAATTTAGTATGAAATTCAGAATGCTGTCGAAAGTTTCCGTGCAACAAATATGGAGTAAATTACCGACGAATTTCTTCTATCTCAAAGTGATAGCAAAATGTTTCGAGGATACTTATTACAAATATCACTATTCCGGTAAACAAAATCAAATCAAATGCCCAGGGCCCGATAGGTGTGCGGTTAGTAGAAAAAATTAAGACATTTGTTTGAGATGGAAATATATTTCCATCTCGACAATGAAACTATATATATTTCAATGCAAAATATTTACTTAAAAAGAATTAAATGGGAAGGGAATTAGTTGAGATGAGAATTTCTATAATGAATATATATATAGTCCATTTGGAGGTACCACATTTTATCTTTTTCTTTCTTTCTATACTCAGTCGTCAAATTTATCGGATTTTTTCTGAGATGAGGCGCAATAGCCGCTCAGATGAAAGAGATTTAGTTGAAGTGGTATCATACATTTTCCATCACAAATCAAATCATACATGAAAATTCTTAGTTTTTGAAATGGATACTTTACTTAGGACAATGACGTCACATTGAAACCCTGT
>JAJAVP010000034.1:446974-460652 GCA_020740425.3 Heterorhabditis indica | reverse complement strand
AAGTAGACTTGTTTATGTTGTTATTAGGATATACACGAAACTAGCTTGAACTAGTGTACTTGCCAGTTTTTCATGCATTAGTAGGCTTATTCTATTAATTCATTATCCATATTTCTATCAACACTAAAAATACTCGTTTTTTTCCGGGAAATTTCATCAGAATGGGTGATCCTCCGCATTCAGAAAGCAAAGCCATTAAACCATTGTCAAAATACACTTCGATCGACTTAGAGAATGAACTTCCAGAAATATTCAGGTTTATCTTAAAAATGTTTCTGTGTTATATCCCAAATCTTAGCGTTGCAAATCTCTTTTAATGTTGCTTTCCGTTTAGTATAATTCTCAACAATATTTCCACGTTTTCTGAATATATAGAAAATTATTAATTATTTAATGGTATTAATTAATTCTTTCAGTTCTTTATAGAACTAGTTTATAAGTTTCGAATCATTCAGTACATCACTGAATCCCAATCTACGTGACCCTGATTTGACTGTGTTCTATGGCTCTCGAGAGCCACCCTTCTACAGTTATAAGCCAACCCATTCGCCTCCCTTCAGTACTTATTCTAACAGAAAATGTAAGCATATTGCTTCATCCTGTTTATTTGTCAATCTAAACACGTTACATCATATATTGGTCTTATTATAGAATATATTACGAATCAATTTCATCTCATTTTAATAAAAGAGAGTGTCAGCAAAGACATGAGAAACATACATTGAAGCCATTTTTATTATCTGAATAAGTATATATAGCTTAAAAGCTACATATTGATCAAACTCATGAGTTTTCTTTCTTATATAAATAAAATAGCTACATTTCAGCTTGTTCCACATCACCTCAACAAGTCAGGCTGGTACCTATTGGTATCCGGCCACACTTTTTCCTTATGTTGGCTATTACCGTATTTTTTATTTTCCCCATCCTTATTCTCATCGTATTCAGATTCCCTGGTATTATTCTTTTCGAAAACAGCAGTACATGACATAACAGAGAGCTATTCGAATAATCATTGGTAATTTATAAGAATATTAATGTCCGTTTACTTTAGTGGAATTTGGAGGTGATGAAGAAATGTAAATAATTTCGCTTGACGATCTATATTTATGGCAACTAATTCGTTTCTTTCAAACGATAAAATTAGTTGTGCATATACATGTATATACATCACTTGTCAGTTTTTGCTGGTAAGGCATTTCTCTAGCAATGTCTACCGAAAGAAAATGTTTACGTATTAATTGTCTATAATGATTTGTTTAGAAATAAATGCCATTTGTCACAGTATTTCTTCAGCTTTCACATTCGGACGCCCTGCACTCGTCGCGTTCGCATCGCGCGTGTGACCATCACCAATTTGCTACACTCGCTATGCAAAACATGACAGTTCTCACGCGATAAAACTTCGTTTTGAGTGTTCAGATAAAAACAAATAAATCAAACTGAAAATAATTTGCTTTTATGAATCTTGTAGAATTTTACTTGTTATCGTAAATACTATATTTGCTGTAGGGAACCATTGACCACACAGCATGGCTAGTTAACACAATAATAACTTTCGACTAAGAATAGATCTTCGCACTCGATTTAAAAAAAAAAAGGTAATTGACCGATCACGAACATGATTTTTACACTGACTAAAGGGTGTTACGTGGTAATCTATAAAAAGGAAAACAAGCTGCCTACTATCCCCATTGCAGCAGTGAAAGCTGCGATATGAGCAGTTGCCCGTTTGCACGTGTTCTGTTGTTTACCTCGTTCGGGCGCATGACATCTCCTTATAGAGGGAGTGACCGGTTCCCAGCAACAAGTCCCAGACCAGTATCACCCAACTAGAGGTCGGATGTCAGCGTATTTATTCATCCGTCGAGTAGTTTTTGTACTTATAAAGTTAAGTATCAATTGTAGAACACGATGTTATCTATATGCTGTTTTCCATTCCATAGCTTTCTCTTTGAGCACCGTTGTAGATGATAACATTAAGTACGGCATTAGGATTATAATTGCTTCAAATTCCTCCACCTGTAATTTCGACTATCGATGCACTATCTGTGCTTTGACCGAGTGGATGTAAACAGAGTGCACTATGTTATCGAAGATCAAACATGGGAAATCTTAGATATGCCTGGGGCAAAGGATACTTAACGAGACCAATCCATCACCGCCCCTTGCTAATACTTTTCGTTTTGATTCTTCATTCTTTCTCGCACTTTAGTTTGGTTCTTTTACTCCGCAGTTCCCGTCAATTTGTTCTTCCGCGTATCTAGTATTATTTAGTTTGTTTTTTATAACTATTTTTATATCTCATCGAGCGTATTTTATGTATTTCAACTTTTTTCTTTTTCAACTTTCACTGCTTTCTTCAAAGATCGTTCATCTGCAATTAATTAATTGCCCGAAAGTGTAAAGGAATAGTTGGCCTTTGTGTGACCACTTTCTTTTTCCACAACTATTATCGTTATATAATTTTATCTATCTATTATTAAATGCCCGATATTGATTTCAAGTTATTATTCCGGTTTTATCTGCGATACGGATTTAAACAGATCGTTAAGTAAATTCAGATAGTTTAAGTGTAAAACCATGTGTTCATTGGTTTTTTGAAAGATTAAACGACGAGTTTAGTAAATCTCTTTAGGATAAGTAATTTATTTGTTCTCTGTAAACGCTATTTATGATAAACAGGTATACGAAAATAAGGTAGTGCTAGTGCCAACTTCAATATCCGAAGGCTTGTTTTTGCGACATTTCAAGACTCTAACAGCTGTATCATAGAATATCATGTGTGACACGAGCTATTTATTTCGCTCATTTATCCTAAGCGGTGTGATTTTTTCTCGCAAGATTCGACCAGAGTTTAGATCACATTTTGCGTACGTGTTTCGAATCTGTATGGTCGGAAAATTGCTATGCGATTACAAACAGGCTGTTTTAACAGAGAAAATAGTCGGAGACACGTAGGACTCCTACTCGGAATAGCCATTTTGCGCTATTTCACTCATTTCGTTTTTCATACTTATATCATCTCTTTCATTCTTGTCTTGCATTGTCTCCTATTTTCGATCTTCCACCACAATTGCTATTTTGTTTTCAGTATTTCTTTTTAATCCATCTATTCATCAAATCGGTGTTTGCATACTTTGTTTTTTGTCCAATCTTGGGTGTTGCTAATATCATATTTCACTGTTAAACCAATCTGACTAGACATTCGTTACAATCAATATTTCCTAGGAGAATCAAAACACGTCCTCTTGTTTTGTTCTTTTTATTTGTACGTTTATATTACCAGATAGTTGTTTGTCTTTGACATTCGTATCTTCCAAACACTCCGCGTTAATAAGTCTTCTAGAAGTAACCGTATATAATTTTTGACAAAGTCTTTCTCTTTATTTCTCTCCATCTTTCGTGATCTTACACAGCTCGTATTAAGTACAAAGGTCATTAATAGGAATTAGTGGCGCCATAGCAACTTGGGTACGTCCAGCGGCGACTGTGGTGTCGTTACATCGGTCGGAGTGTGTCAGTTCATATGATCGTCATTGCATGGCAGTCCAACCCTGCAGAAGGGCGTTCTCGTAAACAGTCTATCAATCTGGTAAATGCAGGGTTGTTCGGCGCGCAAACTGTCTTCATCCGTTCATGCGAGAACCGCCACTCTTTCTCTAATATTTCCCTCTCGCCACTATTTAATATTCCATATATTCGTATGTATGTAATATATATTTATGTCTATTGAAATCAGATAATGGTATTCACATTTAATGGTTAACGTGAATGAAAAAATGATCAAGAATCGGGGGTATTTTGATAGATTATGTTTCGTTGCTCCCGAGTTGCCAACAAATAACCCCCACCTCAGTCTAACCATGGTTTAATAACGCATGTGGTGTTTTGTGACCAGGTTTAGTTCGTCGTGAATCGAAAGGGTAAACCAAACCACTGTGCCAAATGAGAAGAGAATTGAGCGGTCAATTTAAAATCACTCTCATCTTCAATTGGGAGAATAATAACATCGATTTCCCTGTTGTGTAAAATCATATTTTCGTCACGCTTATTTTTGCATTGGTCAGGACGATAAGCAGCCATGTGGTTCATGGCCATTCAAAGTTTGTCGCACATTGTATGCCGTTATCTTTGCTGTGAACTGCCACATTGCGTTAGGAGTACCGCTGCCATCGAATAGCCAGTTGTTCCGCGATGGAGCGTAGATAACTCACAGCAGCCGCTGGACGTTAGAAAGAATGTAATTTACAGGGTCCATGCTTTCTTTAGTTGGTTAGCACGTGAAATCTGAGCACGAAAACAAAACAAAACAAATTCATCAATATTGTTTAGATTATTTCTTGGTGGGCTTTAGAATTCTATCCTCATCAGAATCGTCTCACATCCTCTATCTTTTTTCCTTCTACTAGTTCTATCCCGTCTATTCTCAATATTAAATGAAATTTTAATTATCGGCCTCATATTTACTACTGTTCTATAGGATTTCAGATAGTGCTTACTAAGGAAATTTTCTGTTTCAGTAACAGGATGCCAGAATACACCCCTGTCGAAATCGATCCCAACACTCCTCCACCGTACATGGATCCTACAAACAGTATTGCCAAAAAGAAGAGCATGATACAGCATAGTGAGTAGTTGTTGATAGATAATGCCAAGTTAAACTGGAGCTTATTTAAAGCGTAAGCAGAGAGCACTGATAATTTCTGCACAAAATAAGTGCAAGATTAGAAAATGTAGGGGATTCACTGGCAGTAGTAATTAATGTGAAGCTGTTTATTGCTGACTGATGGTAGTGGTGAATCTAGGCTACCACGAATAGCTATATATTATTGGTACTCACTGTTCTGTTTTTTGCTTGCAATTACGCCTCAGATTCAACTAATAGATGATAAAATGATCGAGAAATCCTGTCACCATAATAGTCACCCATTTCGACTACCTTGTTTTTTGGTAACATTCCAATTAGCGCAAAAAAATGGCACGCGACAACTTTTGGCAATCTTCCAGATTCTGTGCAGTAGTTGAAAGTTCAACCTAGAATAAAGAAGTATTTTTACGTGCTCTAGAATTGAAAATGACTTCATCGTTGTTTGTATTTTCGTAGCAATTTTTAACTTTGAAAATAAACAGATTTTTGAACATTGTACTCGTTAAATACAGATCTAGATCGAACGTGAGTTATTCTTTGGGCATTAACAAATTTCCAAATCTTTTCCATGAACTACCTTACGCATTAAATACACGATTTATTACCTAGATGGTAGTAATAATAGTTCAAAAGTTACAAATGGTTACTATATTTACCAAAAATTTTCAGAGAAGTCAGTTGAGCATCATGGCAAGAGGTGTGAACACTGCGGATCATTTCCCAGCCAACAACCGAGTAGGTCCATTTCTCTTACGAACAGATTTTTCGGAATTTTCGCATAATGAAAGGAATAGAAGAGAGCTAAAGTTTGATGATTATTTGGATTTTTACAGTGATGATTTGGCCAGCTCCTCGTCCTGCTGATCACATCCGGCCTGACAACTCTAAATTTATCGGTTACGTGATCCTCATCGCAATAGTTATATTTCTGCTATTCGCAGCTTGCAAATATCTCCCTTAATACATATCCATAACTGGAAACCTAACTTTTTGGTGTTACACTTGTCAGCTATCGTAACTGTCATTATCACCATTATTATTATCATAATCATCAAGTTCTTTTCCTACTTTTGTACATTTTCACACTTGATATGCATACATTTGTATGAGAAGTTTCCTATTGTTCAACGGTTCTCTGAACTGTCTCTCTTTCCTTCCAATCTTCACTTGCGGGTTTCTGCCCAAAGTGGTGTACCCATTCATTGTACATACCTCTGAAAAAAATGTATTCAACTCTGTAAACAAAATAGTTGATATATAAAATTCAGTACGAGACTAAACAAGAAAAGTGACAAAGGAATGTGTGGTAACTGAGGTTGAATATGATAATGTTGTGCAAGGAAAATGTGTGAGACCTCAAAGAGGCTATTGGGATATGATGGTATTCAGAAAGCATATATGGGGTCAATACAGGGGAAACTGTCTTCATCCGTTCATGTTCTAATTAACATATGAAATTTGAGCTTATGGTCTCAGATTAATCTTTGTATATGCGAGTAGTGTCAGCACAGAAAACCTATTTACCTATCAATCCCATCATCTGGTAATAAGTTTTAAGCATCTATAATTCAGTTATAAGCCGAATTCTTCATTTTAGAATTGGCTCCGGTATTTTTGTAAATGTGTGACCATGTGAGCGTAAACCTGCTACCAGTAAAGTGGAAGATCAGACATAATTGGTGACCATGGCTGATTCACCACTTACTCGTGTTAGGCGAAAACAATAGCAATGTCTGGTGAGTTCCTTCATTTCTAATTCGATTTCAGACGTATTGGGAAAGTACGGAGCTGTTATCGAGGGGAACTCCTATGATTTTCCAGACAGTGTTTGCTACATGAACATGCAAAGCAACTCATTCCGAATTTACAAATAATTTTAGATGTATCTTCAGATTCGTTTAATGACTTTCACTATCTAATTTGACCTGATGATACTTACAATTGTTTACTTCATTAATAATTAATCTTTACTTCCTTGAAATGGTGTATTTTGCCTTATACTTTGATATTTACTTTTGGTTTTTAATAGAGTGGAGAGTTGATTATGGTTATTTTCGAGATAACTATTAAGCACTTATATTTTGTAGTGTCTACTGAAACTTGTGTTTGAACAATATCGACTACACGGAATGGATTACTCATGGAAAACTGTAATTTAATCGAACGAGTAAATACAATGGAATTGTTCCAAGGAAATTCCTTTAGACATGTCCTAAATTTAATAAGATGTTTGAACCGTACTTCTCGAAGTGGTTAGAGATAAGAGTAAGTCCTGTATAAATTCATACGTCCGAAAATAAAACGTCGTTTTCAAGTATTGTGATTGCTGACTGATTCTACTTTATTTGTCAGCAAAATCTAAATTCTTTAGGCTTATTGTGCTAAAGGATAACAAAACAACAAATCTGAACAAATTTTGGCGAAAACTTATCTAGAATATTTTTTTCACCTTGTTTTCATTGGCCAGCATCCTGGTATTTGTTTTCAAATCACTGACCTAAATTATTCGTAAAAAATGTATCTGAATGAAAATATGTCAAAACAGTGTTTATCAGCGGCAAAGACACAACGATAGATTTCCCACATCCTAACTACCTGTCTCACTGGAGATACCAGTGCAGTGCTTGTGTTCATTAAACAATTACAGTTTTATTTTCCCGTTTCTGGTCTCTTAGTATTGAGAGAGAAAGATAGAGGGGAGAAGAAATGGAGAGTCTTAGATTTTCCCATCTTTCTATTAACTATAAGTAGTGTCACGACGGAGAAAAACGAGGAGATGAATCTATGATTTAAATAGATCATAGTTTGGATTTTTTACAAGAAGTATGAGTAATGAGGAAAGCTCTCGATAATTTTCGTTTCCACTCGAGCAGTATTTTTCAATACCAGTTTATTAAGCGTTCGAACAAGTTCACTCTCAAGCTATTTTGAAAATGTTTCTATTGCTCCAGTAGTAGATATATTTAAATTTACCAACGATTAAATAAATGAGATATGAGTGAGCCATCATTTTCCAAGGTACTGTAGAGGGTCTCGTGTAGAAAGCATCGCAGTCCACTATCTCATTCGTATTTTGTGCTCATTGAAAAACGTACGATCAACTAATATTACCATTGTAACGACTAAGCAATGAAGTATGATATTCCAAGTCATCTGTTTTGTAAATATCGTTAAATTTCTGTTTTTCTATAAAATGACGATAAACCTTTAGCACCAATTTATTCGCCGATAGGTTTTTCAGGCATCAGCACGTAGGAAAACAATTTTGGGCAAAGTTTAACGCTAGAACAAATAATAATAATAAACTATGGAAAAGCAGCGTGACTTAGTCCGAGGAACACCTCACTTAGTAACGAGTAAAACACTTATATTCTTAAGAATATACGTGAGCTCAAGCAAAACTTTTGAGATCCACTTCATATTACTCCACTTGTTTTCTGCTGGAGCAATATTCTCACTTTTGTTATTGTTAAGAAGCCTAGACAAGATTTATAGGGCCAACGTTTATTGAAGTAGACTAAGGTGACATTTTAAACACATTTATCAAAACTGTGACAAACTTTTATAGTCATAAATGTAAAAAATAATGTAGCTTGATAGCAAAAGTTACCTATGCATCTACCAACGAGTAAAACAGTTCTTATTTTTATATATCCTTTTAAAATTATATTACACGAGTTTTTATTGCACATTTTAACCGTTAAACCAAAGAAGTAAAACCTGCGAAGAAGTCTGAATAAGCATATAGTTTTCATAGATATTATATTATCCAAAATCGGTACCTTTGGTGCTTTCCAAATACGGCACTACTCTGTATATTTAGAATCTTTCCCAAATGTCTTTTTGACCTATTTAATACTATAGTCCGATAAAATTTGACAAATATAACTCTACAGGTAAATAAATGATAAAAAGTGAATTGATACGACCAGAGAAAAACGAGACATCACTTAGCAAATGATTTCGAAGGAAAACGATGAAGCTATGAAATACGACCCAGAAGTTCTTCATTATTATCACGATTATTATCTCTCCTCACCACATCGATCGAGCTACTCCAACTTTGATGACGGAAGCGGGTGAGATTAAAGAACCTTACTGTAGATAACCATACTTGTTCCATCTCATTCCTACTGTTTTCAGGCGCTATACATACACGTCATCAGCCGCTCTTTCCAAGACTTATACAATATCGCTATCTAATCTTTCATGGCAGAATCAGTACGGTATACCTCGAAAACATGGTGTAGTTCAAAGTAAGTATAATATAAAATTTTCATATTTAATACTTTCATCGTGATCTTGGCATTCTCACCTTATACATTCAACATTTGATTGAAACAGTATTCAGAGTGTTGATGTTCTTACAGCTGCTTCATTCCGCAGTCGGGCCAGAAAAATGTGGTGTTCAGGAGTAGTTCTTACTTTGCTGGTAGTATTTTCGGTTGTAGTTATGTTGATTATGATCGTAGTTATAACTAAGCCCATATCTGAGACACTTTGAATTGTGTCGAGGAATACTGTGCGATACTGTACAGTAGTGCATGGGAATTCAGACACTTTAGTCTTCGACAGATAAAAGTGCTAGTACTAATTTCAACTAAGAAAAATTAACGAGGTTCGTAGTATTAGAATGCCCTTATTTTTGTTTAATATAAAGATTCTTTCTGATATTTTATAAATTCTTTGTACATATTGACATTTATTTTTTTGGCTTTTTATTTAAACTTAAATTTTTCCAAGGTTTATTTCGGTATATCACAGGCAGGCCAGGTTTCTCAAAAATCTAAAGAAATGAGAGAAATATTTAATAAAATAAAAGCGATGAATATTTCCTTTAAAGTTAAACGAATTATGTCAAAGTTTCATTTTATCTAGCAAAAAGAACTTGATTTATTGATTCTTACATACAATATTATATCAGCATAATAATATAATCAAATAATATATTAAGTGTCTTTTCTATTTAACTACAGTCTAATTATCTGCCATATCATTGAAGTGAATATGAAAAGGAGGAACGGTATAACAAGGCATATGAGCCAAACTCGGGAACTGTGAAGACGTCGTTGGCGACCTAAGCGTCGTGGAGCTGGAAAATGCAAAAGTACTGTTGCAGCGAAAAGTCCCTTTTTGATGTTCTATTACATAGAGTCTAAGTTTAATCAGCTATTTCTAAGAGGAGGACTACTGTATGAAGACTATTAAATCTGAATGGATCATACCAATCGTTCCTCGTTTTTCTCCGTGGAGAGACTATTTCTAGTTATGAAAAGCATGGGAATGTCTAAGACTAGCTCTCTTTCTATTTTAATCCTCCCTCTCTTTTTCCCTCTCACTCTCAATATAAAAAAAAACAAAAACGGAAAATTATAACTGTAATCAGGAAACGTTTAATGGATACAAACACATATTGGAAATTTAGAACGTGAGAAATAATAAGAGAAATCAAAGCTTCCCTTAATTTCTGTGGAATGCATAACGAACCATTGTTACTTGTGTTTAGAGCTACACAATTTCTCTCAGGAGAAATCGTATAGAGTGGACCATTTGACCCAGGAAATAAATTATTATCAACTGGATTAGCCGAATATGGTGGTGGAGAAGTTGGTGATGTTTCATCCGGTAGTGAGGCTTCTGAAGTATTTGAAGGCAGTCCAGTAATATTAATAGAGTATGGTGGTGGAGCGGCTGATGCTCTAACTTCCAATTCTATAGGTTCCCGTATAGTGGGTAAATAAGTACATCCCAGTTCAGATACAGAAGTTACTTTTAGATTTCTGTTATTCAAATATGCCATTTGAATTTTTGGAAGAGGAAGACGGAGTACTTGATCGAACATAGCAGAATTGTGTAAATGATCCAGATAAGAGGTTTGACACTGGAGCAGGTTTGATGATATATCACTAATTTACTCTTCCTATCTCTAAACTGGGTATCATGGTTGACGAGTCAACTCACACTATAGAATTATTACTCTCTACTATTCAATATCAAGTCTGTTTCTTACAATATTTTCGTGACATAAATATTTTTATTTTTCACTTACTACTTACCAACTATTACTGATAAAGAATTCAATCTCGGCGTCTCTGTTATGAAAATGCAGGACTACAGTCCGATTTTAAAGGTTCATATTATAGAGAATAACAAACTATCAACTTGGAGGAAAAATGATTTATATCATCCGAAGGTTATAGTAGCTAAATCATTCATGATGGTCAGGCAGTTTACATTTCAACCAGAAAAAAACCTGAAGTTTGCGGAGAATATCTGTTAAATGTAGTTGTCTAGAACTGTTTTTCTAACTATACTGTTCTAATAATATACGTATATTTCTAAACAAGAATTATTCCAGTGAGGCTTGTAGAAAGATGTCGACTTCTGCAGTGAGCAGATCGAAAGATTGTACTCAACGCTGTTTTATGTGAATTTAACCACTTGCATGGAATTTTGGGAACAATACCAGACTGTGGCCAATTGTTTGGACGCCAGCCTCCATTTCTTGACTGTCTGAATCTTCCTCCGTCACACACTATTTCGCAAATGCATTATTGAGTCCTCTTGCTAGTCTGATTTACTCACACATTTTCTACCTACTCAGCTGTTGTTTTAATCACAACTATCTGACGTCAGCCACTTTTGGATCATTATTTTAGCACAATACCATGTTATTTATTCATTTCTTTTTGGCTCGTTTATTAATTAATCTATGTATTTTCAATAAGACTTATGGACTAACACATGCAAGTGTCCACACATTGAATCCAAAATCTGTAGTTTGTTCTGGTCAACCACTGTCAGAAACTGGACTACGTTTAGTTACTAAAAATCGATGCATTTTCGCATGTTGTACTATCATGGCCCCGTAGTGTACCATTCTTTGGGTAAATAGTGCAACGGGAGATGTTTGTTGTTTTGTTGTTATTTAACCGTCTTCTACTAAGTCGTAGATTGTTATTTAGTGAATGTTAACTCGTCGTATTTATAAGATTAGATCAAGTAAACCTTTATTTGATACACCATCTTTTGTGTCGAACAGCGCTCAGTCTTTGGTATTGATGGTGTCATTCTTAAGTTAGACCTAATAAAATATTGTTGATAAGATATGGTTATTAAAATACGACCAGTAAAGCGTGAAAAATGTCTGGGTATAAATAGGATTTGATTTGATTATAGTAAGCTGGCGTTCGGCACAAAATGTTTCTACTATAAATAGTAAGCAACGTGCGATATCATAACTATATCGAGACCCACTCAATAATTTGTTGCACATAACGTTTTGGTAGAAATCATGAATTTTCGGAACTCTTCCAATTTACTGTTAATGCAAATTTAGTATAGCTTTTCACACATTTTGTGTTGACTCAATGTAAGCGAAAGATATTTTATGTTGCATTAATTTTAGTATAGGAAACTGTCATAGCAATAGTCATTATCATTATGATCTAGTGTGGACTTGACTATTTATATATTATTATAAGTATAGATCTGCTGGAATGTTTTTCGTGCTAGTTTGTGTTCCCGATGGGGGATTACTGAAGGATCTCGTTCACAGTTTAGTAAGTTTATATAATGTGCAGTTCGAAGAGTTTTTAAGAAAGTTACATCAAAAACTATTTCCTAGGACTCACTATCTCTTTCGTACAATATCTGCCAAAATATGGACACTGTCGACACGAGGTTGGGATGCGGAGAATCTGTTGTAAACGACTTATCTCAAAACCGTGTTATGAAATCGGTAGGGATTCTACCTGTCACCACAGAAGAACATATTAATATTAATACTAATGCTATACAACAGAATGTGAAAAACAGTGAAGAACGATGGACTAATTTTAGCATAGAGGTGGGATTTTACTGTGAGCGAAAAAATTTCATACATCCAATATTTAAAAGAAATGACATAATAAAGGTGATGATACACTTAAATATTTCAGCACAATTCACGAAGTGATAGTAATTTTGAATCATCTATTTTTGTCCCATGTAACACCATCCCTAAGATCAGGGCAGCACGAAACATTAAAAGATATCGTAGACAGACCTGTCGGGTTAGTTCACATTTTCTTAACCTGATATATCGAAGCGTGTTATACACAACTCTAATAGCTGCAATATCTTTTAGGAATAAATAACTGAGTACTGAATACTGTTTGTTAGGACTAACATTGTAGATTTGTGGGGCTTCAACTATTGTTCCTTTTCTGCGCTCAAAGATGCTACATGCTGCTGTTCATTCGGATTTCAAAAGGTGAATATTAGTATAGGAAGAAAACCATAGTACGTAGTTTTTGGTACTTTTAGGTACAAGTGTAACCTATGCGATAAACGGGCAGTTTCATTGACTACAATGAAACTGCATATTAAAACACACCATGCTAGCCAAAATGGCACCGAGTTTACCGATGAAATGTAAGTTATCATCTACAGTTCAATATCTTTTAATGCTACCCATAATTTTATTTATAGGACAGAAGAGGAAAATGGGAAACTATTGGCATTAACAGAGAGATGCTACACAAATCCATATCTATAGCATGTTTATATATATATATATGTATATGTGTATATGAATTTTACCAAAATATTCAAGATCACAAATCTTTAAAAATTCGCTCACTGCAATACCAATTAATTGATATTACGATATCCACTGTAGAAGGTTTTCTTTTATACGCACGTAGCATCTCATTGGTATGGAGGAGTATTACATTTACCGTTCAATCGTTATTTCCCGCACAATTTTTATTGCCAGTTATAGGTGGTACTGAAAAATGCGGAATTTAAATAAAACATTACAAAGTAGCGGCTAAACTCGGGAGAGGTCTTGTTAACTGTTAGATTCTCTTATGCTTTATATAAATGTGTCAAAACTCAAAGTTTGGGAGTGCTGGTGGGTGAGGGCTTGAGTGGTCGCTTGTACGTCGGAAGACCAAAGTTCGCATCCGACCGCTTCCGTTTTCCAACGGCAGTTCGGCTACTGTTTCTTTACAAACATCAAAATCTAAACCTGCGTGAAGTACG